>JAULKK010297988.1:0-12788 GCA_032355705.1 Rubia peregrina
AGAAGGTAGATTCTCTTACCAACTATCCAATTAAATGTTTTCTGGATGCATACAAGGGATACCACCAGATTCCCATGCTTTCATTAAGAAGAAAGGGGCTTTCGGTTATCGAATGATGCCTTTTGGCCTGAGAAATTCCGGGGCAATATACCAAAGAGTGGTGGATAAAATATTCCAGAAACAGATTGGGAGGAACCTGGAGGTGTACATATATGACATGGTGATAAAAAGCAGCTAATACGAGACTTTCATAAAGGATGTCAGGGAGACTCTATTGCAGTTTAGGAAGACCGGGATGAAGCTGAACCCAGCCAAATGCCAATTTGGAGTGGGGGTAGGGAAGTTCCTGGGGCACATGGTGTCAAACGAGGGCCTGCGGGGAACCCCAAAAAGATAAAGGCGATTCTAGAGATGAAATCGCCGAACACGGTGAAGGAAATTCAGAGTCTAAATGGGAAGCTAGCTGCTATGAACCATTTTATGTCGTGAGCAGCCGAAAGGGCACTCTCATTTTTTCAAAACTCTGAAAGGATGTGTGGACAAAAAGGGAACGGTGCAATGTGGGGAGTCTCGGGAGAAGGAATTCGAGGAATTGAAGACATACCTAAAGGATCTACCCACGCTGACCAGTCCAAGAAATGGGGAAACCCTGTACTTGTATGTGGTCGTGAGCGGGCTGCTGGTCAGGGAAGAAAACAGGGTGCAGAGACTGGTATACTTCGTCAGCAGGCCTTTGCAGGGCCCTAAACAGAGGTATACGAATCAAGAGAAGCTAGCCTTGACCCTGGTCCATGGAGCAAGAAGGTTGAGGCAGTACTTTCAGGCGCATCATATGGTGGTCCTGACCAACCAACCGCTCAAAGCAATACTAACAAAGCCAGAAAGTTCAGGGAGGTTAATAAAGTGGGCAGTTGAGTTGGGAGAGCATGCCATTGAGTATGCCTCGAGAAGGGAAATTAAGGGGCAAGTGATGGAAGACTTCTTGGCAGAAATGCCAAAGAAGAAGAAAGTGAAAGAGGCTAAGGCAGAAATTGAGCCTCAGCCTGTGAGCTGGGGCGAGAAGATGGACACGGATGTATGGAAGCTATGCGTGGATATGGCATCTGGAGTAGAAGGAGCAGGCACGGGCTTGGTAATATCGAACCCATAAGGAGTGGAATCAACCTATGCCCTATGATTTAAGTTCCCAGCCTCCAACAATGAATATGAGTATGAAGCTCTAATTGCAGGTATGGAGATGGCCAGGAAGCTGGGGGCAAAGAAGCTGTAGGCATATGGAGATTCGATGCTGGTGGCCAACCAATACACCGGGCAGTACGTAGCCAGAGAATCGGCAATGATGAAGTACATGGACAAGGTAAGAAATCTGGCAGCCGAGTTCGAAGAGTTTGATATCACCAGGGTCTCAAGGTCTCAGAATACGAGAGCAGACGCATTGAGCAAACTGGTCTCCTCTACTCATGCACATCTAACAAAGACGGTGCTGGTCGAGGAGTTGGAATGCAGATCGACAGACACGAGACTGACTGCGATAATACAAGGGCCAACGACTGATTGGATGACACCCATTCACAATTACCTGGAGCGTGAGAAATTGCCGACCAGAGAAAATGAGGCAAGAATGATAAGGAGAAAGTCGTTGCAATATTCCGTCAGGAACAAGCTGTTGTACAAGAGAAGTTATACGGAGTCGTGGCTCAGATGTGCAGGTCCAGAGATGACAGAATTGATCCTCAGAGAAATTCATGAAGGAAGCTGCAGCAGCCACCAGGGAGCGAGGACGATGACGCTGCGAGCAGTAAGAACGGGATACTATTGGCCAACTATGAGAGCAGATTCAGAGAAAAGGCCAAAGAATGTTGAAGATGCTAGGAACACGCAAACATGGAGAAGCTCCTCAAAGAATGAAAGACCAGCATTAGGTTGCCCTATCCCGGAAGCTGCAGGGAGGAAGAGATGTTTAATTTTGGCAATCGTTTATTTCACTAAATGGGTGGAAGCGGAAGTGGTTGCAAGCATTACAAGAAGGAAGATCACAACTTTTGCATGGAGGAACATAGTTTGCATATTCGGCATCCCCCAAGTGATCGTAAGCGGTAATGGAAAATAGTTTGCTCACGAGCCTTTCAAATCATGGTGTGCGGGGTCTAACATAAGACAGCAGTTCACGTCTGTGGCGTACCCACAGGAAAATGAGAAAATAGAAGTAACGAACAAGAAGATTGTTTAGGGGCTGAAAAGAAGGCTGGGACAAGCCAAAAGAGAATAAGAGGAAGAATTAATGAGCATACCATGGGCATAGAGAACGACGCCAAGAACAGCCACATGAGAATCACCCCATAGGCTATGCTTTGGAGCGGAGGCAATAATTCCCCCAGAAGTAGTAGCGCCCAGCAGAAGAGTGGCAGAGCCTTTGAGCCAGGAAGAAAATGAAGGAGCTATAAGAGAGAGCTTGGAAGCCTTGGATGAGCTCAGAGAGAACATCGCTGAAAGAGGTAGCGTACAAATCCTGGATGGAACAGCACTACAACAGCAACGTCTGGATGAGAGCTTTGAAAGTGGAAGACTTGGCATTAAGAAAAAATGAAGTAAGTAGTGCTCAGGGACAGAAGGAGCTGGATGCTGTGTGGGAAGGCCCATACAAGGTGATTGAGGTGCTGGGAAAGTGAGTGTATAAACTGGAGACGATGGATGGTAGGATGATTCCGAGGACGTGGAACATGGAGAACCTGAGAAGGTACTACACTTAAAGTGGTTGTGAATCTATGTATTCATGATAACTGCTTTTTGGCTGTTTGATATGATGGGCACGTGAGACGGGGTTCCTAAAGGGATCAAACTTATCGTAATTTTGAAAGGAAGATGATCTTGAGGAGACCTCGGTTACGTTTCCTGCCCTCCCTTTTGCATAAATGTCGATAATGAATGCAGGGTGTAAAAAGACAAATGAACATCAGGCCGCACCCTGCGCCGTACGATGCCCGATTTAGGCTCAAATGGTCGCGCTTGCGCAGACATATAGTGCAATGTGAAGGCTGAATCTCAATGGGCTAAGACAAATGAACGCCTGGCTGCACCTAGCGCCGGACGATGCCCGATTCAGGCTCAAATGGCCACGCTGGGGCAGACAGCCAGCGCAATGTGCAAGATGAATCTCAAATGGGCTAAGATAAATGAACGTCCGGCCGCACCCAGCACCGGATGATGCCCAATTCAGGCTCAAATGGCCGCATTGTCACAGACAGCTAGTGCAATGTGATGGATGAATCTCAAATGGGCTAAGACAAATGAACGTACGGCCGCAGCCAGCGTAGGATGATTTAGGCTCAAATGGCCGCACTGGCGTAGATAACCACCGTAATGTGCAGGCTGAATCTCTAATGGGCTAAGACAAATGAATGTCCAGCCACACCCATCGTTGGGCGATGCCTGATTCAGGTTCAAATGGTCGTGCTGGCGCAGACAGCCAGCACAATGTGCAGGCTGAATCTCTAATGGGCTAAGACAAATGAATGTCTGTCAGCACCCAGCGATGGGTGATGCCCGATTCAAGCTCAAATAGCTGTGCTGGCACAGACAGCGAGCGTAATGTGCAGGCTGAATCTCTAATTGGCTAAGAAAAATGAACTTCCGGTTGCACCCAGCGCCAGACGATGCCCAATTCAGGCCCAAATGGCCGTGCTGGTGCAGACAGCTAGCGCAATACACAGACTGAATATCTAAAAGGCTAAGACAAATGAACGTCCGGCCGCATCCAGCGCCGGACGATGCCTAACTCAGGCTCAGGTTGCCATGCAGACACAGACGTGTGGCCTGCTAGGTCAAAGAAAATGAATTTATGGCCAATGCAAATGCCAGAAAACATGAAGCAACGGGTGAAGAACTACGTGATGATCTCAACAGCCAGCGCAATAAGGATGGTAAGGAAGCAAAAATAAAAATAAAATAAACGACGAAGTTGTTAAAAGGGAAATAGAAATAGCAACATTTAGAGTTTCATCCCTCAACAGGGGAATAAGTCACACAAAAAAGAAGAAGAGAAAAACAGGTCATTCATTCTTCAAAGCTTCGTCGTGTTACCCTCCTCGCCAGCCTCGTCGACAAACAATGCAGCAACCACTTCGCCTTCACCTTCTGCTTCGTTTGCACCTCTAGCACCAACCTCTTTGTCATCGTCGACCTTCTTAGAGCTACCGACAGCCTGAGCAGCTTCCTCAGTTGGAATCGTTGTATCTTCAACAAACTTTTGGGTTGCGCTAGAGAAATGTGCATCGACCTCTCGGGGGGTGCTATCGGGGGTCCAACTGTTGGGCTGGGCCAATGACATCCCTAGGTGCAGCTGGCTGAAATACTCAGTGAAGTTGTACTCCCGGAGAGGAATAAAGGCATCACCAAGGTTGACTCGCAGCTGCTCCTCATCCTCCGTGCGGGAATAGAGGTCAATGGCTTTCATCAAAGCCCCACTCAGTAGCTCAGAGGCTTTGATGCTTCGCACTATACGAGAATAAAAGCTCAGGAATCCCCAAGCACAGGCCCACTCCTGGAAGTTTCTCAGCTCAACAACTTTGGCCTCAGCACGGGTCAAAGAGCTCTGCAGAGAGCCAGATACACCCTTCTCGAGCTCCAGATCCTGCTCCAGCTCTGCAACACAGTGAGCCTGGGAATAAATGGAGGATAGGCCCCGCTTAAACTCGGTGACCTTCGCACGCAGGTTGTCATTTTCCTCCTGCATGTCTCTAGTAGAGCATAGGTACTAGGAGGAGGGAGAAAGTAAGTAAGCACAGTTGAAGAATAAAGTAAGTTAGTGAAAATATGAGACATGACAAACCTCAAGAACAGCAGCTGATCGGTCGGCCAAAGAGTTGGCCCCAGCGATATTTAGGGAGCGCTCGTGAAACCAAGCAGACCCGGAGTGGACACCCGGGGTGAGGAAGCATAAATAAATGGAAGTGAGAAAGGGATGGCTGAAGTAGGTCGGGTGGACAGAGGGAGACCCTGATGACTGGTCGCGGGCATCTCCGGGACCTCCTCCGAGGTGAGGGCGCGTGGAGGCAAGTAGGGACCAAAACCAATGCTTTCCTCCCACTGTTGCAGCCTGCGGCGATTCCTCTTCAGGGAAAGCTCGTCATCATGAGCGTCAGTATCGGAGACATCTATCACCTCCATCTGCTGATCAACGACGCCAATTGCATCATCAGCCTGAGAAGCCGGGCGGCTACTCCCAGAACAGTGAGGGAGCCTCAATAGGTCCCCAAGAAAGGCAGCCACAGACATCTCTGCAAAAATGTAAAGATGAGTTAAAGCAAAAAAAAAATGATAACAGAAAAGAAAACAACAGGTGGAGTTAGTAACCTGGCCAAAAATAACTAATACCGCTCAAGTCATGGATGTCCTAACCAAAAGAAAAGGCATCAAGGAAGAACGGCAGACCAACAGCATGAAGGGTGGAATCACGCAATAGGTGGTCTCACCTGATGATCACAGTTTCAAGACGAGAAATAAAGAGCTGCAAGGAAAAAATTTCAATGGCGGTAGGACGAGAACCCTGTCCTCTTTTCGGCCCAGAAGGATAAGTGACCCTTTCCTCATTCGTAGGGCCCAGGACGAGTTCCTCATCCAAAAAGATGAACCACATTTTCCACTCAACGTGAATGGGAACATTGTAACAGCTTAACCCCATCCTGCCAAAATTTCAACAAAACCCAGTCTGAGGGTAGCCTGGCAGGGTGACAGAGGACGCGGAACAGGGTGACCAAAGGTTGTATGCGGAGGAAGCGACACAGAACCTCAAAACCTAAGACGACCCTAACGGCGTTGGGAGGAAGGTCACTCAAGCACAATTCGTAAAAGGCAAGAACGACCTGGAAAAAAGGGGAAAGTGGGAATCTAAGGCAACATTGCTCAAGAGTCTTGAGATAGACGGCTATACTCCCATCAAGCACATCCAAGACAGTCTAGCTAACCCCGGGCAAAAGAGAATGCTTACGAATGTCATTAAAGAGGACATTTTGAGCATTATAGGTGGCCTCCACCACACGAAAAGCTGCCCGGAAGTCGGGATTGGTAGTATCACAGTACGAATTGGCTTTTGGGGGACCGATGATAGAAACCATGATAAAAAGTAAATGACCGGAAAGGAAGAAGATAGAAGGAAACAGAAATGATACCTGGAAAAAAGGCAAAAGCTGTAGATGGACCAAAAGAAGTGGGCGGAATTGCAGAGAGAAGAATCGGTGGAAGGAAAATGACGAGGAATGTGGATGGGTGAAAAGGAAAAGGAAGATAAAAGGGGGGACAAAAGCAGTTAATTTCTTCGACAGACAGGGCAACAAAAATTAATGAAAACTGCCTCAGGAGAGAACGAGGATTACGTAGCCAGCGTGCAAATAACCATCCGAACGATACACGTGGCGGTCATCCAGATAGGTATTGTAACCGTCGGCAGAAGCATTAATAAAAAGGAGGTCAACAATTGGCAGGCGGTTTCAAAAACCAAAAAGAACTGCCAAAGTGCTTAAGAAATGCAGGAGCTTCTCCCATGGATGCTACCTGTTCCTAGAAGCATCATCCATTCACAGGGACGCTACCCGCTCCCTGGAGGATGTGGGTGATAGGAAAGAGAAGCCGGGCCCCGATGCAGCGATCGATCTGCATGTCCATCTACTTGGCTAGGCTATTGGCTATGTGGACTTGATAATACCTAGGCCTAAACGGCCCAACAAGGATGAACAGCTTATCTCCCAGGGATTTTGCCTGGGTGAGAAGTCAGACCAGGAGTGGTTATACGGAGACTAATAAGACAACTCAAGTCCCATCAGCCACCAAACCACATATAACGAGGAAGAGTGTTGGACACGAGGTAAGATTTTCCCAATTAGGCTACTATTCACTTGGATACTCTCCTATATAACTCCCATGGCTAACGGGATCGTCGGAGCGGGCACGACCATGGGCCTGCCTGCCTGACCTTTCTCTTCTTGTATTATAGGTTCATGTGCATATTGGGCTAAAAGGGGATCAATACCAGACATACTACGAATTTTGGTATTAACACACAGTAAGAAAATGGATAAGAAATGATCTTAGAATGTGGAAATCCCATATAGGAAGATTACAAGTAAAAAAGAAGTTTAGGCATTTTCCTAGTATTTCAAGTTGTCTTCTAGTCTTATACTTCACTCTCTATACGCAAAAGGGCGAAAATCCAACCGAAATAGGCTTGAGTTCGCAATGAGTTTTGTATGCATGCGAACTGCGTACACGAAAGCTGTAGTTGTTTCTAACGGGCGCGCGAAACTCATTTTTGCAACAATTTTGAATTTCTTTTTCTTTTCATTTTTTGGAGATCTAAATGTGTGGACGATTCCAAAAGACTCAACTGTGTCACTTGGAATTACATATGAGTAATGTCGTTGACAACTGATGCCGAATTCCTCCAAGTATGCAGTTTTACCTTATTTAATATGCTAAAAACTACTACATTTTTAGGATATATTTGATTGAATAATTTTAAAAAATACTTTGAATACATCATTGCATTAATTAATCATTGTAATTTTCCTTAAACTGCACACTTTAAGATTGTTTGAATAATAGATTATATTATTTGCTAAATGAGGACTTACTATATGTTTTCAATAAGATAAAGAAATACCAACATGAAACTCCAAATTCTACAAATTAATCAAAGGGTAAAATACAAATATAACCCTATTATTTTCTGAAAGTGCCAATATAACGCTGTAAAATTTCAAAGTGCAATTTTAACCCTAAGTTTTACCACAAGTGTGCCGATATAACATTTTCGCACTATTTCGGAATTGACCAAATCTAAAAAGATTAAAGTACCCCTAAGCATAAAACTAAAAGTGCAATGACAAATATACCCCTAGTTTCTTCTTCTTCATTATCTTCATAACTACCACCACCACCACTCTGTAATACCACCACCACCTCCGCTGCCGCTCCACCAGTGACGGCCGGAATCTGGACACTGACAAACAGTTTGGTCACAGCCATGGAGCCTAACAAACACTCACTAGAATCTGGACGCTAACAATCACTCACCGGAACCTGGTCGCAGCCGTGGAGCCAATTCCCCAACCACTGCAGCTCATCCGCTTTGCCAGTCACCCTCCACAACCGCAACTCGTAGCTATGGAGCTAATTCCCCCCACCACCGCAGCTCCTTAGCGCCAGTCACCGCCCATTCCCACCACCGCAGCTTACAGTCGTGTCTCAATTTCCCCCACCCCGTAACTCCTCCGCTCTACCAGCCACCGCTCATCCCTATCACTGCAGATTGCAACTGTGAAGACGATTCCCCACCACCGCAGCTCCTCCGCTCTGCCAGCCACCGCCCGTCACACCTCAAACCCTAGCACCACAAACACCATCTACCTTCCTCCTCAGCCATCCCCGTCTCCCACCATCGGTGCCCATCACCATCGCCGCCGGCCCTGAACCCTAGCACCACCACCACTATCTCCCCCTCCACCACCGCTGCCCATCACCAGGGTCGCCAGTCCTGAACCATAACACCACCACCACTATCTCTCCCCCCACTGCCTCCAACCCTGAACCCTAGCACTGAACCCTCGAAATCTCATCTTATGATATCGTCGACAGGTTTATCTTGCATCAAAGGTGAACAAATTTAGGATGGACCTTGATCGGTGACGATATGATGTTTGAAATTCCCCAGCCAAGGAGGAATAGCGGCGCCGACTTTCAGACTGGTGCGAGCCCACTAATGACGCTGGGTTTCGGAGATCCGTCTGCGGTGGCGAGATGGGATTTGAGCTTCCCCGACCGAGAAGGAACAGCGATGGCGATCTTCCGGACTGGTGTGATCCTCCACTGGTGTTAATCTGAAGTTGCGGGGGAATGATTCGAGCCTCATGTGTTCCGAAGTTGCAAGAGGAAAAAATTAAAGGTTTTGTGAATTAGGGTATAAGGGTAAAAATGTCCTTCCCCTTTTTGTAATTTTAAATTTTTGTAGAGAGCATAATCGTCATTTCACGTATTTTCGGTTAAATTATGGTCCTGAAGGTTATATTAGCACTTTCAAGCAAATAATAGGGTTATAATTACACTTTTAAATTTTACAGGGTTAGATTGACACTTTCAACCAAAATATAGGATTATTTTAGCACTTAACTCTTACTCAAAATGCTAGGAGGTGTGCATTTATAAGCATCAAATTCTTATTAATGAATTACATTTACTACCCTGTTTCGTTGGATGTGACACCTTAGATTTAGTTGCTTGGATTTAGCTAAATGAAATGAGCGGATGAAATTGAATTTAGAAAGGAAAAGTAGAATGAGTGGATGAAATTGAAAAAAATTTGCCATAAAAAAAGTCTGTCAAATCCACAAAAATAATCAAAAAAGAAAGTGTGTCACATCCAATGAAATAGAGGGAGTAGAAATTTAAAAAATCCAACATTTATGATGCCTTATGAATTAGACTAAACCCCAATTTTGGTACCTTACAAATGACTGAATGATTCTTTTAGTCCTCTACTTTTCAAAATACTTTTTAGTACCTTACAAATAACTGAATTATTATTTTAGTCCTTTACTTTTCAAAATAATATTTTTGGTACCTTACAAATGACTGAATGATTTTTTTAGTCCTCTACTTTTCAAAATACTTTTTTGGTACCTTACAATAAAAGTCTCATCTTCTAAATAAATTATTATTTCATCGAAATGTATAATAAATTTATTTTATACAGGAAAGTAAAGAATTAAGAAAAAAGAAATAAAGAAGGAAAACTAAAATGTTCTTAAAAGAAATAAAGAGGCTAAAGGAATAAAAGTCTTATCTTCTAAATAAATTAATATTTCATCAAAATATATAATAAATATATTTTATACAGGAAAGTAAAGAATTAAGAAATAAAGAGGGAAAAATAAAATGTTCTTAAAAGAAATAAAGAGGCTGAACTAAAACAATAAAAGTCTTATCTTCTAAATAAATTAGTATTTCATCAAAATATATATTAAACTTATTTATACAAGAAAATAAAGAATTGAGAAAAAAATAAAGAGGCTGAACTAAAACAATAAAAGTCGACTTATCTTCTAAATAAATTAATATTTCATCGAAATATATGTTAAATTTATTTTATACAAGAAATAAAGAGGAAAAATAAACCACTAAAATAAAATGTTCTTAAAACCAATAAATTTTTATTAAAAATTATTTTGAAAAGTAGGGGACTAAAAAAAAATCATTCAGTCATTTGTAAGATACCAAAAAAATATTTTGAAAAGTAAAGGACTAAAAGAATTATTCAGTTATTTGTAAGGTACTAAAAAAATATTTTGAAACGTAGAGAACTAAAAGAATCATTTAGTTATTGTAAGGTATCAAAATTGGGGTTTAGTCTAGATTCATTTAAGAATTGGATGGTGACAGGGTAGTATGGGATTGTGATCTGAATGACGAGATATTACGAACTTGAGAAGTTTACATAATCAAGAATAAGAAACTGTTTTTTCGGATTGAAATAAATGAAATTGAAAGCAAATGTTTGGAAAAATTTGGTAAAGACCAGTTTCCCTTTTCCCATAAGCTTATACAAAGACTGTCTTTTCATAACCTTATGGAAAATGGGATTTAATTAAAATAAAAAGATGAAAAGTCTTAGCTGTAAAATTAAAATTAAAATGTGTAATGTGTAATAGTTATAACGTTTATAACCCGATTCATACAATCCAAAAATTTTATCTTGATTTCTTCTTATTTGAACTTTAAATCTTGGTCTTCCCATGACTTATGGAAAGATCGTCTTTCAAGAGACAGACTCATAATGTTTTTTATTTAAAATAAGGCAAATTCTTGGGAAAACGATATTTCCATATGCATATGGAATATCGGGGTTGAACTAGAATTATAGAAAGATAAAATACTTTAGTTGCAATATTAAAAATTTATTATATAACATGTAATAGTTATAAGTTTATGACCTGATTAATGTAACCCAAAAATTTTATCTTGATTTCTTCTAATTTGTAACCCAATGGGGTGGATGCGGGGCGAAACTCCACCAAAATTCGTCCCACTGTCATCCCTACTCAAATAGTTAGTTAGAGTCCATTATTTTAGGAGTAATTTGAGGAATATATCATCATATTTTTGAAGTGGAACCATATAAAAAGGGATACAGTAATCACCGTATCTCAGATAATTTACTTATTCAATTTATTTTAGTTTAAATCAGTTCGAAGCAACTTATAAATTGTGGATGGAAAAAAAAATGAAAACGATTGGATTCTTGGAAGGAGCATTTCATATTCTCATTATAAGTTGTGGTCGCCAAGAATTGAAAGTGATTGGATTCTTGGAGGGAGCATCTCGTTGCTCAATGTAGACAACGGTAGATGATGGAGAAAATGGTACTTTGGTAAACCAATTTTAAAAATACAAGTACACTGCAGCTATAACGAAGAGGCGGTAACGTTACTGAACAAACAAACAAAAAAAGGGAATCCCGTCAACGTGAAACACCGTAAAAATGATCATTGCCGTTTCTCACTATATGAAAAAGGATAAGTCATGAACTTTGAAATACATCCTATGCATGTATTAATTTTGTGTCCTTACTCATAGTATTTGTGTATAAGCTTGACAAGTAATCTTGTTTATGTATCCAGCACGGTTGTATTTCTGTATCTTATTCAGAGAGTAAGATTAAATCGATTCATGTAGTTTGAGCAACTCCGACTTATAGCAGCAGAGCTTGATTTTGTAAGTATTCTTCAATACAATTCATGCATTTTGTGCAACTCCAACTTCTAGTATCCGATAGAAAGTAAATCCCACAATTATTGTAACTATGTTTTTTGATATAGACGGGGAATACAAAAGTATACTAGACAGAATCGTACATGTAACATGATTACAAAACCCAAACAGAAAGGTAGTTTTTCCTTACCCTGCTTCTATTCCATCTATAACTCGATTTCCCCCTCCCAAGCTAAGCGTGAGATTGCTAGTATTAGAATTATGGCCTCATATTATAAAATCAATTGTACTATGTAGGGGTAACTCATGATCTTATATATTAAATTATATGACTGTCAACCACCAATGCGGGACTCTAACCCTAACACGCCCCTCACGTGTAACAGTGTGAATCATCGTGCAAACGTGGACAGAAAGAGGTAACGAACCAATTTTGGGCTCTGATACCATATTAGAATCATGGGCTCCTATCATAACACTAATTGGTACTATGTATGGGTGACTCACGGTCTTATATAACTCTAACAACTAGCAACATAGAGCTTGGACCTTAAAAACTTGAACTGAGTATGAGTTATAGCCTTTGTAAAAATGTCCAAAAGCTGAAGATCAGATGAAACATGAGAAACCTTAAACTTTCCACAAGACACCATCTTACACACAAAATAATAGTCAATATCAATGTACTTTGGGCCTTTTGTACAAAATTAGATTTTGAGCCAGTAAGGGAGAACTATTGTTATCACAAAGCAAAATGGAGTCGATATACGTAAATCCCAAAGAAGATTCATTAACCAATCTAACTCCGCAGCAGTATTGGACATAACACACTATTCTGATTCTGACTTAGACCTGTGAGTCTCAATACGGCATAACCATATGCAGACCTGCGAGTCTCAATACAACAAGCCCAATCGACATCAGAATAATTAAGTACTGGTAAGGCGGACAGATTCACGCGAAATAGAAGACCTTAGTGAAGAGTACCACGTACATAATGCAAAAGCCGTGTAAAAGCTTGTAAATGGTGA
>JAULKK010297999.1:0-12788 GCA_032355705.1 Rubia peregrina
ATTAATTAATTAATTATTATATTATAAAATCTCTTACCGGTTATTCGGTTAGACCGATTACCAAATCATAAAACCGACAAAAAACTGATTAACTGGATAGCTAAAACCGATATTAACCATTAACCGGTAAACCGAATTAAATACCGGTTCGGTTTCGGTCGGCTTTCGGTTTTCCGGTTTTTTTAACACCTCTACGTGCAAGTGTCAGATGATTAACTATTACATTTTTTCTTTGTCTTAAAATATGCTAAATTGAAAAATGATGAAATTGAAGGTCAATTCATTTCAATTGGTAAGAACGATATTTTGTGCGAGGCCACTGGAAAAGCTTACCACTCGGGGCGTGCATAGGGGGTTATCTCATTCTTGACCGATAGAGAGGCTTTCAACATTGTATGTTCATATCATAAGGCTTAGCCATCAAGACTCTACATTTTGCAGAAAGTAATAATTCTAAGGGACAAGAGGTTGGGACAGTAAGAAAACTTCATTTGCAAGTTGGTCGAGCCCACCAGAATTTAATTTCCCGTCAATCCAAGTGATTTAAATAACTATTGGAAGCCACTGTCAAGAAGATCTCACCACGCCGAGATAAAAGTGAACCATGACATTGTGCAACACACGGCAAGGATTGAATGCCCTCATAATGAAAACATCCTCTCTTCCCCAAGAAAGATATAACTGATTGTTTATTAATATTGCTACATATTTTAATGTTATAATAGTATGCATTATGTGGGTGATGTAGGGTTCCTAAGTATGTGAGCATTTCATAGAGGTGGGTGACATTTCAAACTCCCTCAATGTTGCAGATCGTATTTTCTATGAGTCGATGCACCATCATCATTCAATTAAAATTCCGAATGGAATCACAAGGGTAGCGATGGAGAAAGACTCAATGCAAAATGCAAGCTTACTAATGCCGAAATGAGGAGATTATAAGAAGGTAGGAACTACTCAAGGGTTTTCCTTCTTTGGCCTCGACATCTGGTATACGTCGATCCCACAAAAAATGGTCATTTAAAGTTAATCCACTCACAGAAAAAGAAAACAATTGCAAAGGCGACTGACACCAAACAACCCCTTATAAGAAAGCCACAAGTCCAAAATCCCCCCCATTCATCCAAATTTTGATCAATTGGCTCAATGTAGTCCATCATAACTCCACGTACACGTTTTTGGGGAATGAATGTGTTTTTGAAAGAAATTGAGACATAATTACGTTGAGAAGTGATCTCAAGGAATTATGCAAGTGTGACCAAGTAAACTAAAAATTTATGTTCCTATTTCTATTGTGAGTGCTTTTTTATTTTCAAACATTTTCCATTCATGTGCTATAAGCTTTTATTAATTATTCTTCTCTAATTTGTGAATGATATGTCTAAGGTACATGTATTACTTTGCCAAATAATGGCAAAATTTTTGGGTGGGTACCTGTGTCCATTGATGACTCAAGGGATTGGGTGTTCCGGGCAAGACCAGATTGATTACGTCTGAAAAAGCATAAGGCGCAAGGATAAGAAATTATTCATTAAACCTTATATTGAGAGGTGATGTTTTCTATTTTATATTATCAAACATGCCCTTGATGTTAGTGTTTGAGTAAATATTAAATTAAAATACATGCTCCTATGTAGTGATCATTGGAGATTAATTTTGATTATTCCGAAGAAGAAGCTTGTGTACTGGATTGATCCATTGCACTTTCAACCTTCGCCAGGTTTTGTGGATATCTTGGATAGTGCATTCGATGGGTTGAATGTGACAACAACCTTTTGTGTAGTCCAAATCAAGGTATGATATTCAATGAATATTTACATTTAATTAAAAGATGCTAACTATTATACACTAATAACATTTTTAAAATATTAGTACAAAAAACAAGCACAAACCTGGAAGTATGGGTACTACGTAATGTTATATGCAGTGAAGTGTGTTAAACATATACAATTGTATTTCCTCGGTGATAAAGTGAGTATGTTTTCAATACTTGTGTCTAAAATTCGTGTAAAGTAGCATATACCAACTGATAGTATTTAACATTTGCACAGATGTTCCCAAATGATTCTAAGCCGTTTTCATTGCTGTCAGCTTTCTGTTTAGGCTTTGGGTCTCTTTTACTGTTTGGGGGACTTCATCTCCAGGAAGACTTTGACTTTCTTCGGGTTTGCTTGCAGGCCATCATTTGACACCATGTGGCCAGGAACTTTCCTGCTCCAACACCAAATTGGCACTTAGCTAGGCTCAACTGCATTCCTGTCTCTCGGAACCTCTTCAGTGTCTGGGGTACATCCTCCACAAAGCGATCATACTTTGTGCTTTTTATCACAATGTCGTTGCATACACCTCCAAGTTATTGCCCACTTGCTCGTAGACTATCTTGTCCACTACCCTTTGGTAAGTGGTTCCCGCGTTTCTCACCCTGAAGGGCATCATGGTGTATCCAAACACTGCTTTTTCCATAATAAATACTATTTTTTTCTACATAACTTTCTAACATAGGGATTTGATGGTATCCCTTATATGCATCAAGAAAAAAATTAATCGCATAGTTATAAGGCCATCTATCTTCTAGTCAATGACCGGTAACGGGTAAAAGTCTTTGGGGATGGATTTGTTTAGGTCTGTGTAGTTCGTACACATCCTTTTTCACCAGGACTGGGTTAGCCAACCAACTCAAGTATGGAATTTCCTTCAATATCCCAGCTACCACCAGTTGCTTCATCTCCTTGTTAACTGCTTCATTTCTCTCCCTGTAAATCATTCTCCTCTGATTTTTGAAAGGCAGATGACCTGGTGCTACTTTGAGTTCATGTTACCCAATCTCTTTGGGCACGCCGGACATGTCTTTCGACTTCCGTGCAAAAGCTTGAATGTTTTCTCGCAGTGTCCTTATGAGGTCCTCATTTACCCTGGTTGGCAGGTATGCTCTTACCTATATTGCCTGATCTTCTTCCAGTTGTACTGTTTATGTCTCTGAACCCAGCTTAGATGGGTCATCTCTGCTTGTCACCGCTGCTACTGCTTTGGGTTTCCATGTCTGTGTTTCTTGCACCTGGTCTTTTGCGTTTCTCTTCCGCTTATTCAAGGCGAACCGATGACATTCCCTTGCATTCTGTTGGTCTCCTCTTACAGTCGCTATTTATTGGCTGGCGGGGAACTTCAATAGAAAATCTAAGGTGGTCATTATCCCTTTCAATAGTGCTAATATTGGCCATCTTAGTTTCATGTTGTAGGGACTGTTCGCCTTAACCCCAATGAACTCCATGTCCACCGTCTAGTTACTCACTTTGTCTCATATTGTCACCAGAAGGTATATGGTTCCCCCTGGTCACACCGTTCTATTTTTAAAGTCTACCAGCAAAGTGTCCATTGTTATCAGACTCCTCCTCATATTTTCGTCTAGCTTCTCGAAGTAGTGCTAGTGCACAATTTTTTCCGAGCTTCCTTCATCTATACATGCCCAATGTATTCTCCTCTCCATTACTTTTACCTTGATTATTACAGTGGTGCCTCCTATCGGGCTATCTGGAATGAGGTCCTCTGATACGAACGATATAACCTTGTTCGCTCCCAACCTTCTGTTTATCAGTGTTGCTTGAGGTGTCTGCCTGCAGTGAGCCCTTCTATGTGACTCTCTCCTTCCTCCTAATGTACGTAACCATCCTTTTAATGGTGTCATCTGTTGGGGTATTCTCTTGTTTCCTCTTGTTATCTTCTCTTATTTCTTCCCTCGTTACTTCTTTTCCTTTATTCTTATGGTCCCTATACGGAGATCTCTTCCTATTTCAATCCTCTCGCTGCTTGTGCTAGCTCTCTGAGAGATCGCTTCCTCCCAACTTTTTTTGGTATGTGGCCTTATTGTGGGCCCGTTCCTCCTTTGCTAAATGTGCATGTTCTTAAATTTGGACATTGTTCTTGATTACATGCTTTGGATGCATACAGTCATTTGTGTCGTGACCTTGATCATCATGATAATCCCAGAACATTGACTAATCCCTTATGTGTGCAGGGGCCTTTAGCTTCCTTGGTGGCTCCAGAATGTTCTTAGCAGCCACCAATGCAAATATCTCCTTTGGCATTTTGATGAGCGGGGTAAAATTGTTTTTAAAGTTAAAACCTATTAGGCCGGATTGACTCCCTTTATTTATTGTGCCTTTTACCCTTAGTTTTGCCTCTTCGTGTAATTGCACCAGCATGTACTTTTTTTTCTCCTCTTGTCTGCATTATATGCTCTACAGAAATTCTCCACTCTCTTTATCAAATCATCAATTGTCCTTGGAGTCTTTCGGATATAGTCCCTTAATAGCAGTTCGTGTTTGAGGCCATTCACGAACGTGGCCATGAGAAACTGATTTCCCCTTTATTCTACCTTATTCGCCTCATCATTGAATCTCTCCCAATACTCCGACAACAACTCTGATGGCTTCTACTTGATAGCTAAAAGCTTCGCCCTTATCTTTGTAAACTTCCTTCTCTGCATGAAGCGTACTAAAAACTTGTTCTCCAGCTGCCTGAAGCTGTCTATAGTGTCGTCCTCCAGGTTCTTGAATTAGACTTTGGCTACAACAATGAGGTTAGTTGAAATTACCTTGCACCAAATAGCCTCGAGTATAGCAAAGGTGGCCATGTTGGTTGAGAAGGTGTGGATGATCCTCTAGATTTGCCTCCCCGGCGTATTGCCCCAGGTTGGTGGATATTTTCAGCTTGGGGTCTGCTGTGTAGAGATGGTTTCTCTTCATGAACGGGGACCACCTTCTCCCCTTTCTGGATGGCTTATCCTTGCTCTTTGACTTATGTTGCTTCTGCTTGCCTTTTTCACCCCTCATTTCATTGGATAGTATGTGTTGTACAAGCTGTCTCCTATAAAAGATTGGTACGGCTCCGTACCTCTAGCATCCGACTTCCTTCCTAATGCTGCACTACTATCTTTATCCTTGGTAATGCTACGACAAGTTTCTTCATCTATCCCTCTCTGCTGAGAGCGTATCTCTTGTTCATTTTTCTCTTGGAACAACTCCATTGACTTGATGATGTGTTTCTTCTTTCCGGGGTAATCTACTTCCCTAGTCCACTCCCTCTCTTCCATCTTCTTTAGCTTCTTCATCATTTCCCTCTACGAGGTAACAATGGTCTGCAAGATTTCAGAGTTATCTATCAGCTCGTCAATTGTCTGAAGCATGTGTCGCTCCCGTGTTGGTGTCAACGTAACTTTTTTTTTAGGTATGTCACGTTCTCAATGAGAACTTAGTTGAGCAGGTGTCCGAATAGCAGCGGTCCCTCCATGGTGTGTGAGCTGCGTGTATGCTAAAGATCGAGCGATCCCCACAGATGGTGCCAATGTTACATCCTCCTTGAACTCGTCTCTGGACCAAAATCACTTCTTGGCCCAAAGCTTCTCTGAAACCTGTAAAAAAATTAGACCTAAGTCAGACAGGCCGACGTATTACATAGCTTGCTCCGACGATCTTGTCAGACGTAGTCTTTCTTAGGATTTATTGATAGTGTGTGCTGGAGATAGTGAACGTATTGTATAAGCATGTTTTATACCCTCGTTATATGGGTTCTTGGGGCTGATGTGACAGGTCATGTCACATAAGCTCCTACTCGTTGTCCACTTGACCGCTTCCTAGCAGGCTTCTGTCGCTGAGCTGATTTAGGCGTAATGGGCTGTCTAGCCCAATCCTTATTGTCAAAATAAATCAGTTAGATGATTAGATTTTATTTTATTTTGTTGACTAGTCTAAGAGTTGTATTAGGACTTGTCAACCTTTATGCTTTGCATTCTATTTATTCTCTTCATGATCAATAATAATTATTACGGGAAATCATTCTTTCATGGTATCAGAGCAAGTTCTGATCCTCAATCCTAAACCCTAAAATTTACTTTTGCCCCCCCCTCTCTCTCTCTCTCTTTTTCCGGCGACCATAACCTCCTAATTCCGGCCAACTTCCAGCACCTCTAGCATCTTTTCTGGTGATTTTTGGCGTCTTTCTCTTTTTCCAGATACAATATTCTGATACTCCGGCAAAAAAATCCGCGTTCCCATGTCTTCACCGATCGTCTTCAGTATTCCTCTCGACTTGTCATCATTCCCGGCGGCAACTCCGTTGGCGTCGTCCTCAGGCCTCCAACGGTGCCTCTCCATTCCCCGATAGGTCTCCGGTGCCCCGACTTCGTCATCGACATCCTCCTTCTCATCGGCGTCCTCAGGTTTCAAGGCTCCGGCATATCTTTCTTCTCCGGTGGTTATATTCTTCTCCAGACCCGACGATCTCTCTTCGCTGCGCCAGATAATTCTAAGCACGTCAGATCCATGAACCAGCACTTCTCCCGTGCGTGACTAAATGCGCCCAAGGTGTTTAGCACGTTCCTGGTCTTCAAGCGCGTGGCTACACGTGCCACAGGAGTTCAAAGCGCCCCTGGTCTTCAAGCGTGTGTCACACGCAATGCAGGACTTCAGGCGCTTGCCTTTACGCGCCCAACAGTGTGTTCAGCTTCTCTGCAACATTTATTCCATTTTCTCTTTGAGTGCTTTATGGCTCATTCTGGCTCCAAGTGGATTTTGGATTCTGCCGCTGCAAAACAGACGTCATCATCTCCAACTGTTGTCGATCGTGTCACACCATCTGGTGGTTCCGATCACTTCTCTTGATGTGTGTGATTAGTGTTCTTTATTTGGGGTATTAAATTGAGTTTTTATGAGGATAATGTGCACTTTAGGTGTGTTTTCTGTGCAGATTTAATGAGTGGAAGATTTTGAAGGTGGAAACAAGAAAGATGTGAAATTGAAGATTTTGGAGCTTAAGCGGGAGCTTAATACTATACTTTTTTCCCAACAGATTTTTTAACGAGTTAGTATGCTCCATTGGATAATGAATTTTCATTATTCCAGCATTTGAAGAAAATAAAGAAAAGAAGCAATTAAAAGAGAATGGAGATTGGAAGAATTAATGAACAAATATTGCTTCTTGATTTTGGCATTTGTAATTTAAATAATAATAAGAAAAGAGATATTTACTTTTCTTATTATTATTATTTAGTTAGGTATAGTAATAAGAGTCCGTCTCTTGAAAGACGGTATTTCCATAAGTCATGGAAAGACCAAGGTTTAAAGTGTAAATTAGAAGAAATGAAGATAAAATTTCTGGGCTGCATGAATCGAATTATAAACTTTATAACTACTACATGTTGCATAATATTTTTTTAATATTGAAACTAAGACCTTCACCTTTTATTATTCTAATTAAACCTCATCTTTCCATAAGTTTATGGAAAGACGATTTTTCCCAAGACTTTGCCAAGTAATAATTGAAGTTTCCATAGAATTTTACTTACTTTCCAATTTCTTTAGAAGATTGGAAAAGTAGGATTTGGGGTCATATATATACATGCAGGGGGCGGACGATAGATATACATGTCATAGGTTTTTAGTTCGTTTTTGAGAAAGCATCCGTAGTCTTACTTTGTTTCGGGTGAATAATTGTTTAGTGCATAAGGTCATGTGCAGTGGTAGAGACCGCTACCGGTCTCTTACCAATTAAATATATTATTTTTTCAATCTTTCTCTTCCCACTTACCCTAAGAGACCACCTTTTTTTGCATCCATAGTGGTAAGAGACCACTCTGCACTATTTATGGAGCCCACTTGATTTTCTCTATCCTACTCATTAATTTTATCATTAACATTTAATATAAATAAAAAATTTCACCCAAAATAAGTAGAATATGAGATTAAATAATACATTATAATATATAAAATGAATTCATTTTTAAATTTTTAAATTTTTTGTTTCTTTTATCTATCGTCTTTCGTTGTGAAAAAATAATTTAGTTTCCTTTTTTCAAAAATTATTTTAAAAAATTTCTTTTTTTAGATTTTAAAAAAAATTATAAAAAATTTAAAGCATTTTACGTATTTTTAAAATAATTTTACAAATTTTAAAAAAATAGAATTCTTTTAAAAATAAATGTTGGACACGTGGCCCAACCAATGGGCAACACGTGTCCCCATATGAAATTAAAAGGAAAGAACAGCAGCACGTGCAGGTAGGTGGGGAAGAATTGTAGGGTCTTGGTCTGATCTGTCAGAAGGGCAGGCCATTCTTCTGTCCTTCTCAGCCTCTTCAGTGGACTCTTAGCAAGAGTCTTTTGAGTGTTCTCTTGTTAAGAAATCACTTTAGAAATCCCCGCTGTAAATATTTTCGATCTCTAGAGTGATCTCTTAAACTTAAGAGACCATCACTAACCTTTTCGTAAGCTTGAGATTTTTGCGCAGACATCAAATTAACCATTGTTTTTCTTCTGTCGGTACTAGACGCAGGTTTTAATTACTACTTGGTTTGCATGAAACCGAGTTTCTGGTTTTGATTTAATTAGTTTGTTTCTTATTTATCATTATGCTCGATTATTATAATCTTTATTTGTTTTGTTTAATTATTATGAGTAGCTAATTTATACATCGGCATGGAATAACAAGTATTAGTTTATGAATCGTGACGCCTAATTGTTTTATAAATGATTCTCGGAAAAAGTGCATTTATAACCTCCAGTTCTTGTGTTTGTGCAGAGATACCCGTATTTTTTTAAAAAGTGCATTCATACTCCTGTCATGGTCTGAAAAAATGGTTAATTTCGGTCATTCCCAAATTCAATAGAAATGACCTTTTTAATTTCGGTCATTCCGGGATTCTGCGAAAACGGTCATTTCTATTGAATTCAGTAATGATCGAATTTACCCATTTTCATATCACGACAGGGGTACACATGCACTTTTAAAAAACTCGGGGGTATATTTGCACATACACAAGAACTGGGGGTATGAATGAGTTTATCCCATTTTTAAAACTTTTATGATTGCCTTCTCTCTCTAAAAAGTACTCTCCCTTCTAACTAAGCCAAAAATCTAATCGGGGAGCCGCCGCCGTCACTGGCGGTCCGATGGCTCCTTTTTTTTTTTCCTTTTCCGCTTTTCGGTCCATTTCTCGTTTCCTGCCTCTTTCATTTACTAGATCTGAGCCAGGGTAGTAGTTTGTCCCTTCCGCATCACATTAGCCACCACGGGACCTAGCTTCTTAGTCCATCACGACGGCCACTTTCGAGCCTCCGCTCAACTGAGGTGAAGGAGTCGTGCGTATGTGACCTCCTTCGGAGAAGAAGCTAGCAAACCAACCCAGCGACGGAGAGCCAACATCGGTCGATCCAGCGGTGAAGGCCCCGCTGGAGGTCGGTGAATAACAAGTCCGAGAACGGATCCGGCAAAGAATTTTTTTTGCATTCCGGCCGGTCAATGGACATGTTAAACATGGTCAATGGTCGGGTCATAGCCGGTCAAGGGATGGGTCAACGACAGTCAATGAATGGAGCACGTTCAATGACGGTCAATGAACGGAGCACGGTCAACGACTGGAGCATGGTCAACGGATGGAGCACGGTCAATGAACGGAGCACGTCAAAGACGATCAATGAACGGAGAACGGTCAACAAACGGAGCATGTCAAAGACGTTCAATGAACGGAGCACGGTCAAAGACGATCAATGAACGAAACACGATCAATGAACGGAGCACGGTCAATGACTGTCAGCAACGGTCAATGAATGGTCATCGACGTTCAATGAACGGAGCACGACGGTCAACTTCCGGACGACGGTCGTCAACACCCCAGTCAGCAGTGGCTACAGAAGCCCGGTCAAAGCATACAAAGTCCCGGTCAACGGTGAACAAAGTCCCGGTCAACGGTGAACAAAGTCCCGAGGGATTCATCCGGTCAACGGCAGCGAGCGACGACACACAACAACTTCCCACCTCAGCCCTTCCGAAGTCCAGACCTAAAGAACATCTAACGTATTCTCTTTTTTAGCTTATTCCTTCACCTTATTCCCACTTCAATGTAATCTCGTTATACCACAAAAATTCGTCGTGGCAGCCTGTAGCCACGACATCCTCGTGGTGGTCGCGGTGGAGAGATGACATCGATTATATGGTAGTGGGAATGTTTCTAGGCAGCAGTCAAAACAGGTGATCATGTGGCGGGTACATGGTCTGGCTCATTGAGAAATAGGAAAACGGGTCTTTCTACAGTATTAGGCATTCATCGAAGAGAGCATTCTGGCGCACAACGGAGCTCCCACCGGCTACAGAACCACATCTCTAACGGGTTCTGAGGGCAATGCTTTATAGACGATTCCTATTTATGAGTTATAACTGAGCTACGTTGTAGCATGACTTTCCTGGATGAAAGCTGGGTTTTAGATAAACTAGTGTAGTTGTTTATGTCTTTAGTTGTCTAGTAGGTGCTCTCGCGACTCCGACGAGTTTAAGATACTACCCCGCTACGTTTATTGGATAAATCCAGCGATAACCTCCAAAAAGGTTCACATGATGAGAACTACAGAGTTGAAGCGATCCAGTGTGGATAAATCTTGCCAACACTGAATAAAGATGGAGGCATACAGTACCGGTCTGCGTCAAAACAAAACGGGCCTTCTCTCGAAACTCCTCCAACTGAAACTCCTCATCGTGGATTGGAGAAATCCAGCTGCAACCGCTACAACCTACAGAGCTTTCGCAACCCGATGATGACAAAGATTGGTAGCGAGACTCGAGTAGTAGATCGTCGATATGACACATGAACCTAATGATAGCTTCATATGTGGGAGACTCACCGCACACTGTGTGAGTCGGGGTGTTTAGGAATGTTTAAGGATTAGTTATAGATTTTAGCTAGGGGTTGTGCAACCTAAACCTAGCACAAATTTTCAACAATCCTACCGTTAATGAGAATGTACGCCTCTTTGTTTCAAAAAAATTTATTGGGAAAATACTTTTATAATTTTAACTTTAGGTTGAAAGTGTTAATATAACTTTGCAATCTCAAAAACTGTCAATTTTACCCTAACTAATTATTGTATGTGTCAATCTAATCCTATTTTTTGAAAAATTTGTGTCGGTATTGCCAAACTCCCTAGTTTTGGCATTGACCAAATGAATTCAAGCATGACCAGAAATTGAAAAGACAAAAGTACCCCTTATGACAAACATATCTTTCTTCTTCAAAACCTAACGCTGTCGCCGTCGTGCTCCGCCTTTGCCGCCACCTACCCCCGCCTCTCATCCTCGCCGCTCACTCACCCACCCCCACCGCAAACCCTAATCCCACAACAAACACTAGCCCCACGTGAAATCACCGCCGCTCACCCACCCTAACCCCACCGCAAACCCTAACCCCAAGTGAAATCACCGCCGCTCACCCACCTATCCCCACAACAAACCTTATATCAGTCTCACCACCCTCGATTCACCACTGCCACCAACCTTGAACCCACCCCGAGCCCTCTACCCTTACCACTGCTATCGACGGTGCCCCTACCGACAGGGAAGACAAAAAAACGGGGAAAGAAAATGGATGAGAAAGAAAATGAAAAGGTATGAAAACGAGGAAGACAGCGGGGAAGAAAGGTTTCCTCTTTTTCATTTTTAATATTTTTAAGTCAATGGAAAAATAATCTTTTTACCCGAATTAGGCCAAACGAACGTTGACTAAAAAGTCAATGGAATCAAAGATTAGATTGGTACTTTATGATATTGCAGGGTTGTATTGGCAATTTCAACCAAAAGATAAGGTTATTTTAGCACTTTTCTCTATATTGTTTTGGCAAAGTCTTGGGAAAACCGTCTTTCTATAGACATTCAAAAAGACGGGGTTGAATTAGAATTATAGAAATGTAAAATGTTTTAGTTGCAATATTAAAAATTTATTTTGCAACGTACAATAGTTATAAGTATGTGTCCCGATTAATGCAACCCAAATTTTTTATTTTGATTTCTTCTAATTTGTAGTTTAAACCTTTGTCTTTCCATGACTTATGGAAAGATCTTCTTTCAAGAGATTGACTCTATTGTTTTTAATAGGAAAATTACTAACTACTTGTAGTACTCCCTCCATTCTTCTATTAGTGGCACACTAATTTTAATGGGATATTTTTCAAAATGGTACACATATAATTTTTGGTAAGATTAATTCAATTTCATCCATTCATTATAATTTTACTTTTTTATTCAATTTTGTCTACTCAATTTCTTCACTTAAATCCAAGCATCTAAACGGAAGGAGTACTCCGCATAGTATATGATTCATAATAAGTAGATATGGTTTTCATACTCCCTCCGTCTCACCTTAAATTGGATAGAATATTTTTTACGGTGTTCAAGAAATATGTTTGACCGTTAATATATTTAACTATGTATAATATCGACAAACAAGAAGTTACTTTTTAGAAACTACTTGTTATGAAAAATCCAACAATATCACATATGATAATATTATTGCTTATATATCTATTCAAATACGTTATCAAAGTTTGATAGAGAATAATGCTAAATAGTAATTGGACAATTTGAGTTGGGACATGGGGAGTATTTATTTTTTTGGGGAAAAAGTAAAACATTACTTATTCTGAGAATATTGTACTCTCTTTGTCTCAGCATAAGATTCAAATGTACTATTTATTTTGGAGTGGGTGTACTGACAGGAGGCATGTCCATAAGTTTATGGACATACCACTTATTTTTTTACCTTATATATTGTATTTGTTAAATTACACACTCCCTCTGTTTCTCTGTTAGTGGCACACTTGCCTTAATGGGATGTTATTTTTTAAATGACACTTTCCATTTTTGGCAATATTCCTTCAATTTCATCCACTCATTTTACTTTTTACTTTCTATATTCAATTTCATTCACTTATTTTCTTCACCTAAATCCAAGTACTCCCACGTCCCAACTCA
>JAULKK010298018.1:0-12785 GCA_032355705.1 Rubia peregrina
GGATTCAATTGTATTTGGAAAAGGAAGAACCAGTAAATTTTGCAACAATACGCATTCCACACTGTAACCATCGCCGTCTTTGTTTCACTTTTGATTTTTCTTTTTTCTTGCTCCTTCTGTTTCGGATTAAATTACATAGAATTTTTTTTACGGTTATTAAGAAACATGTTTGACCGTTAATATATTTAACTATATATAATATCGACAAGGAAAAAGTTACTTTTTATAAACTACTCGTTATGACAAATATAATAATATCACATGTGATAGTATATTGTATATATATACATATATATGTGTGTGTACATATGTACAATTGAGATCATTTGAGATAACTCATCTTATGTGAGACCAACCACTTATATGAGGCCAAATCCTAGCCCCTAAAATATTCGATCTAATGGCCAGAGTTTAATTAAAATTAATTGATTTATTGAAATTAATAAAACACAAGTTGCGGACCTTTCTATTTGGATCAAACCAGATCATTTGATATTATGCAACTAACCTGTCGATATCGCGATTAATCTCGGCCAAATTCCATCGCCATCGTGGGAATTCCCTAATTCCGTATTTAACACTGAATTTCGTATGCAATAGGGAAAGACAACATAGTTGGAACCAAGTTCTTGAACTCCAGTGTGGGGTTCGGCGTTTCGTGCTTCTAGAAGACTATGAACGACCTCTATATCCTAGAGAAGAAGAAAGGTTTTTTCTGAATTTGGTATGATTTAAAGTTTGGCGTTATTCTTCTTCTTTTTTTATCCTGAACTTGGTCCAAGGCAAAAGGCCTTCTTGAAGTTGCAAATTACTGCGAACAAGTGATCAAATCAATGACTACCACAA
Source organism: Rubia peregrina (assembly GCA_032355705.1). Taxonomy (NCBI): domain Eukaryota; kingdom Viridiplantae; phylum Streptophyta; class Magnoliopsida; order Gentianales; family Rubiaceae; genus Rubia; species Rubia peregrina. The sequence continues at coordinate 847 of JAULKK010298018.1, forward strand.
GAATAGGTTTGTCACAGGGCTGTTTCTTCCATGTTCAATGAGCAACGAGATGATCATGTGATTTGATTAGGGAGAAGAAAAAAGGCTTTGTTGTTGCTGTATTTGTATGTGATGTTCAGTTTTCCTATCAGTTCTTTTATTTTCTCTCTGTGTTTTATATTGGACACTTTGTTTATGAATATAACTGAGATAACTTTGTAGCAAAAAAATAAAATAAAATGAAGCACCTACAAATTATACTTTAAACAGTTGTGATTTATATTTTAAGCATCAAATCATAGCACACAATTTATAAAATGAAGCACCTACACGTTACATTTGAAACACTTAAAAGCATTTGTTGAAGTACCTAGGAGTTGCACTCTAAAAACCAAGTTGTTTTCATAGAATACACAAGTTAAAAGAAGCATCTACAAGTTATATTTGAAGCACCCACAAATTATATTCCAAGCGCCAAGTTGTTTTAGTAGCTCATAAAAGTTATAAAGGAAGCACTTACAAGTTATATTTTAAGCATCTATGAACTGCACTATAAGCACCAAGTTTTTTATGTAGCACGCTCACTTACATGTTAAATTTAAAATTTTGTGCACGCACAAGTTATAAAAGAAGAACCTACGTGTTACTATCAAAACCCTTACGAATGTTGATTGAAGCACCTACAAATTGTACTCTAAGCACCAAGTTATTTTCATAGCACGTACAAGGTATAATAAAATACACATATATTTCATTTGAAACACTTACAAATGATGGTTGAAACACTTACAATATACACACTAAGCACCACATTATATATTTTACACTCACAAGTTATAAAAAAAAAATCTACATATTAGTTGCGTTATTCTTCAGGAGGAAGATTAGGTAGTACAACTACTAGTTGCTATAATTCTACTAACTTCTACAATTGGAACTATGAGTCCAACGAAATAACCAGACGTTGTTAGTGTTACAATTGAAGGAACTGCACGCGTGCAAAACTGGAGCCAATTCTGATCCTATTGTCTCACATAACATCATTGTCTCACATAAGTATGTTGTCTCACATGAACCCTCCCATATATATACATGGGGGAGAGATCAGGTGAGAACACTCATTTATGTGAGAACAAATCCAAGCCATTCTCAGATATTGAGAATGTTGAAAATGTTGGAAGCCCCCTTAAGGAAGCTCAATAAGGTGGATTTCTCAGATATTGAAAAGAGAACTGCAAATGCAAAACAAAAATGGGAGGATGATCAGAGAGCCCTTTCTCAGCATCCATCCTCTTTGCAGATGCAAATGGAAGAGGCACAGAGCAGGAAAGAAGCCAACCTGCTGGCAGTGGCTGAGCACAGATTTCTGAAACAGAAGGCAAAGGTGAAGTGGCTGAAGGAAGGAGATAGACCTACTAGTCTGTTTTATGCAATGCTAAAGACAAGGACATACTCCAATCACATTGTTACTTTAACAGTGGATGATAAGCTGATCCAGGGGAGGAAGGAGATTCAGGAACAAATGGTCAAATTCTTTAAAGGAATAATGGGACAGGAGGATTGCATTGAAATGAGGATCAGGGATGAGCTGGTAGAAAGGAGGGCAGTACTATCAGTGCAGCAACAGGCACAACTGATAAGACCAGTCTCGGGCAAGGAGGTGTTCCAGGCTCTTAGAAGTATTAAATTTAGCAAAAGCCCATGCCATGATGGGTACACTGTCCACTTTTTCAAAAAAGCATGGGGTATAGTTGGAGAGGGAGTAACAAAGACAGTATAGGGTTTTTTTAAGGGTGATGCTACCCCTTCCCACTTCAGTAAGGAAGTGATAAGTTTGCTCCCCAAAAAATCACAACCACAAAGCCCATCGGATATCTTGCTGTTCAATCATCTACAAAATGGTGACTAAAATACTATGCACTAGGTTGGGGGTAGTGATGTCCACACTCATTTCAAATAATCAGTCTGCCATTGTAAAGGGAAGAAATATAGTGCACAACATCCTGTTAACCCAAGAACTCATCCACAAATATAGCCATGGTGATCTGAAACAAAGCTGCCTTATAAAAGTTGATATCTCAAAGGCCTTTGACAGCCTCAACTGGGATTTTCTTTTCCACTGGCTAGGAGCACTCAGAATTCCATGAATGTTCATTAAGTGGATCAGAGATTTTGTCACCTCTTAGCATCTCAATCAATGTAGTCCTCTCTCCAACTTTTGAAGGGAAACATGAGTTAAGCAAGGGGATCCACTGTCCTCCCTGATATTTGTCCTCAGTATGGAGTACCTGTCTAGATTGCTGGATCAACAATTTTAAAAAAACAAATTGGCTTCCACCAGAGATGTCAGAAGGTAGGGGTGCACAGTCTTTGATTTGCTGATGAGCTTCTCATTTTTGCTTCTGCTGACAAGAAATCCCTCACCGGAGTGAAGGAAACTCTACAAGAATTCAGGATGACCATAGGTTTAGCTGTCAATGAAACCCTACATTCAATATTCCCCAAGTTGCAATCAGTTTCTTTTAACACGTTCTCTTGATTCTTTGAACTAGAGTTACATTGATTTCTAATAGATTGGGGTGTATTTGAAGAAGTCATTCTTCCTTCATCAGAACTAATAGTTTGATTGGTATAATTCTTGGTAGGACCACGGATGCCCATCATTGTGCCTCTTCCTCGGTGAATTTGGAGGATCCTGAGTCTTACCAAGGCCCTTGATTGTTAAATCTATTGGATGGTTTTTTTTTGGCCTTAAGGTTCTATCAACCAACCTTGGTTTCCCAAATAAGTCATTCATTGATACGTTATCATGAAGCTTAATTGGTATTTAGGAAATCTCCATTACACATTTGATAAGTAGGTTCTTCACAAATGTATAATCCTCTCGCACACCAACCCTACATCATGGTTTGCTTGAGATATTGCCAATATTCATCCCCGGTTCAACTTCCTTGCCTCATATTTCCTAAGTACAAGTGTATATCCATTAAGTACGTGGTTGGAACGTAATACAAATGAAAGCTGACATTCAATCTTCCCAAGTAGAAATTTGTCTCTTTTAGCATGTGCTCTTGATTCTTGGAACAAGAGTTACATTGATTTATGATATATTATGGTTGATTTGATGTTTCCATTCTTTCTTCATTAGGACTAAGAGTTGGATTGGAATACGTCTTGGTAAGACCACGGCCGCCCATCATTGTGCCTCTTCCTCGACGAAGGTTGAGGATCCCAAGTTTTACCCAGGCCCTTTATTGTTAAAGCTATTGGATGGGGTATTTTTTTGGCCTTATGTATCTTTCAACCAACCTTGGTTTCCCAAATATGTAATTCATTGATACAGTATCATGAAGCTTAGGTTGTATTTAGGGAATCTCCATCAATATTTTGATAAATATGACACAAATGTATAATCCTCTCACACACCAACCCTTCTTCATGGTTTGTTTGAGATATTGTTAATATTCATCCGGGGTTCGATTTCCTCACCTCATATTGCCTAAGTAAGAGTGTTTTTCCATCAAGTACGTGGTTGGAACAAGCCACAAACAAAGCCTGGCATTCAATCTTCCCCAAGTAGCAATCACTGTCTTTTAGCATGTTCTCTTTATTCTTTGAACTAGAGTTACATTGATTTCAGATAGATTGTGGTTGATTAGAGGAAGCCATTCTTTATTAGGACTGAAAGTAGGATTTGAATACATCTTGGTAGGACCACGGCCACCTATCATTGTGCCTCTTCCTCAGTGAAGTTGGAGGATCCTAAGTCTTACCCAGGCCCGTGATTGTTAAAGCTATTGGATGGGGTCTTTTTTGGCCTTAAGGTTCTTTCAACCAACCTCGGTTTCCCATATAAGTAATTCATTGATACGTTATCATGAAGCTTAAATAGTATTTAGGGAATATCTATTAGTCATTTGTTAAATAGGTTCTTCACAAATGTATAATCCTCTCGCTGACCAACCCTTCTTCATGGTTAGTTCGAGATATTGCATATATTCATCCACGCATCAACTTTCTCGCCTCATATTGCCTAAGTATAAGTGTTTTTTATCAAGTACGTGGTTGGAACATAATACAAACGAAGCCTGGCATTCAATCTCCAAGTAGCAATGAGTCTCTTTTAGAATGTGCTATTGATTCTTCGAACAAGAGTAAAATTGATTTCCGATAGATTGTGGCTTATTTGAGGCTTCCATTCTTCGTTAATTAGGACTAAAATTTGGATTGGAATACATCTTGGTAGGACCACATCTGCCCATCATTGTGCCTCTTCCTCGGCAAAGTTGGAGGATCCTAAATCTTACCCGGGCCCTTGATTGTTAAAGCTATTGGATGGGGTCTTTTTTGGCCTTAAGGTTCTTTCAAAAAATCTTGGTTTCCCAAATATGTCATTCTTTCATATGTCATCTTGAAGCTTAATTGCTTTATAGGGATTCTCCATTAGTTCTTTGATAAATAGGTTTTTCACAAATGTATAATCCTCCCGCACACCAATCATTCTTCATGGTTAGTTCGAGAAATTGCCAATATTCAACCGCGGATCAATTTTCTTCCTTCATATTGCCTAAGTACGAGTGTTTTTCTATTAAGTTCGTGGTTGGAAAATGATATAAAGGAAGCCCGACATTCAATCTTCCCCAAGTTACAATCAGTCTCTTTTAGCACGTTCTCTTGATTCTTTGAAGTAGAGTTACAATGATTTCTGTTAGATTGTGGTGTATTTGAGGAATCCATTCTTCCTTCATCAGAACTAATAGTTTGATTGGAATAATTCTTGGTAGGACCACGAATACCCATCATTTTGCCTCTTCCTCGGCGAAGTTGGAGGATCCCAAGTCTTACCCAGGCCCTTGATTCGTAAATCTATTGGATGGGGTCTTTTTTGGCCTTAAGGTTTTTTCAATCAACCTTGGTTTCCCAAATAATTCATTCATTGATACATTATCATGAAGCTTAATTTTTATTTAGGGAATCTCCATTAGTCCTTTGATAGGTTCTTCACAAACGTATAATCCTCTCGCGTACCAACCCTACATCATGGTTAGTTTGAGATATTGCAAATATTCATTCGCGGTTCAACTTCCTTGCCTCATATTTCCTAAGTACAATTGTTTTTCCATCATGTAAGTGGTTGGAACATGATACAAATGAAATCTGACATTCCATCTCCCCAAGTAGCTATTAGTCTCTTTTAGCATGTGCTCTTGATTCTTTGAACAAGAGTTACATTGATTTCCGATAGATTGTGGTTGATTTAAGGGTTCCATTTTTCCTTCATTAAGACTAAAAGTTGGATTGGAATACATCTTAGTAGGACCACGGCCGTCCATCATTGTGCCTCTTCTTCGACGAAGTTGGAGGATCCCAAGTCTTACCCAGGCCCTTTTTTGTTGAAGCTATTGGATGAGGTTTTTTCTGTCCTTAAGGTTGTTTCAACCAACCTTGGTTTCCCAAATAAATCATTCATTGATACATTATCATGAAAATTAATTGGTATTTGGGGAATCTCGATTAGTCATTTGATAAATAGGTTCTTCACAAATGTATAATCCTCTGGCACACCAACCCTTATTCGTGGTTAGTTCGAGATATTGCCAATATTCATCCATGATTCAATTTCCTTTCCTCATATTACCTAAATACGAGTGTTATCCCATAAAGTACGTGGTTGGAAAATTATATAAACAAAGCCCGACATTGAATCTTCCCCAAATAGCAATCAGTCTCTTTTAGCACGTGCTATTGATTCTTTGAACTAGAGAAAAATTAATTTCTGATAGATTGTGGTGTATTTGAGGAAGCCATTCTTCCTTCATCAGAACTAATAGTTGGATTGGAATAAGTCTTGGTAAAACCACGGACGCCCATTATTGTACCTCTTCCTCGGCGAAGTTGGAGGATCCAATGTCTTACCCAGTCCCTTGATTGTTAAATCTATTGGATGGGGTCTTTTTTGGCCATAAGGTTCTTTCAACCAACCTTGGTTTCCCTAATCAGTCATTCATTCATATGTTATCATGAAGCTTAATTGGTATTTATGGAATCTCCATTAGTCATTTAATAAGTATGTTCTTCACAAATGCTAATCCTCTTGCACACCAACCCTACATCGTGGTTAGTTTGAGATATTGCCAATATTCATCCGTGGTTCAAATTCCTTGCCTCATATTGCCTAGATACAAGTGTATATCCATCAACTACGTGGTTGGAACATAATACAAATGAAACCTAACATTCAATCTCCCCAAGTAGCAATTAGTCTCTTTTAGCATGTGCTCTTAATTCTTTGAACAAGAGTTACATTGATATCTGATATATTATGGTTGATTTGAGGCATCCATTTTTCCTTCATTAGGACTAAGAGTTGGATTGGAATATATCTTGGTAGGACTACGGCCGCCCATCATTGTGCCTCTTCCTCGGCAAAGTTTGAGGATCCCAAGTCTTACCCATGCCCTTTATTGTCAAAGCTATTGGATGGGGTATTTTTGGCCTTAAGTATATTTCAACCAACCTTGGTTTCCCAAATAAGTCATTCATAGATACGGTATCATGAAAATTAATTAGTATTTGGGGAATCTCCATTAGTCCTTTGATATATAGGTTCTTCACAAATGTATAATCCACTGGCACACCAACCCTTCTTCATGGTCCTACCAAGACTTAAACAAAGGCCGGCATTCAATCTTCCCAAAGTAGCAATCAATCTCTTTTAGCATGTGCTCTTGATTCTTTGAACTAGAGTTACATTGATTTTTGATAGATTGTGGTGTATTTGAGAAATCCATTCTTCCTTTATCAGAACTAATAGTTGGATTGGAATAAGTCTTGGTAAAACCACGGACGCCATCATTGTGCCTCTTCCTCGGTGAAGTTGGAGGATCCCAAGTCTTACCCAGTCCCTTGATTGTTAAATCTATTGGATGGGGTCTTTTTTGGCCTTAAGGTTCTTTCAACCTACCTTGGTTTCCCTAATAAGTCATTCATTGATACGTTATCATGAAGCTTAATTGGTATTTATGGAATCTCCATTAGTCCTTTGATAAGTAGGTTCTTCACAAATTTATAATCCTCTAGCAAACCAACCCTACATCATGGTTAGTTTGAGATATTGTCAATATTCATCCGCGGTTCAACTTCCTTTCCACATATTGCCTAAGTACTAGTGTATATTCATCAAGTACGTGGTTGGAACATAATACAAATGAAACCTGACATTCAATCTCCCCAAGTAGCAATTAGTCTCTTTTAGCATGTGCTCTTGATTCTTTGAAGAAAAGTTACATTGATTTCTGATATATTAAGGTTGATTTCATGCTTCTATTCTTCCTTGATTAGGACTAAGAGTTGGATTGGAATACGTCTTGTTTGGACCACGACCGCCCATCATTGTGCCTCTTCCTCGGCAAAGTTGGAGAATCCTATGTCTTACCCAGGCCCTTTATTGTTAAAGCTATTGGATGGGGTATTTTTGGGCTTAAGTGTATTTCAACCAACCTTGGTTTCCCAATTAAGTCATTCATTGATACGGTATCATGAAAATTAATTAGTATTTGGGGAATCACCATTAGTCCTTTGATATATAGGTTCTTCACATATGTATAATCATCTGGCACACCAACCCTTATTCATGGTCCTACTAAGACTTAAACAAAGCCCGACATTCAATCTTCCCCAAGTAGCAATCAATCTCTTTTAGCACATGCTCTTGATTCTTTTAACTAGAGTTACATTGATTTGTGATAGATTGTGGTTTATTTGAGGAAGCCATTCTTCCTTCATCAGAACTAATAGTTGGATTGGAATAAGTCTTGGTAAAACCAAGGACGCCCATCATTGTGCCTCTTCCTCGGCGAAGTTGGAGGATCGAATGTCTTACCCAGTCCCTTGATTGTTAAATCTATTGGATGGGGTATATTTTGGCCTTAAGGTTCTTTCCACCAACCTTGGTTTCCCAAATAAGTATTCATTGATACGTTATCATGAAGCTTAATTTGTATTTAGGGAATCTCCATTTGTCCTTTGATAAGTTGGTTCTTCACAAATGTATAATCCTCTCGTACACGAACCCTGCATCATGGTTTGTTTGAGATATTGCCAATATTTATCTGCGGTTCAACTTCCTTGCCTCATATTGCCTAAGTACAAGTGTCTATCAGTAAAGTACTTGGTTGGAACATAATACAAATGAAACATGATATTCAATCTCCCCAAGTAGAAATCAGTCTCTTTTAGCATGTGCTCTTGATTCTTTGAACAAGAGTTACATTAATTTCTGATAGATTATGGTTCATTTGAGGCTTCCATTCTTCCTTCATTAGGACTAAAAGTTGGATTGGAATACGTCTTGGTAGGACCATGGCCACCTATCATTGTGCCTCTTCCTCGGCAAAGTTGGAGGATCCCAAGTCTTACCCAGGCCCCTGATTGTTAAAGCTATTGGATGTGGTATTTTTTTGCCTTAAGGTTCTTTCAACCAACCTTGGTTTCCCAAATAATGCATTTATTGATACGTCATCTTGAAGCTTAATTGCTATATAGGGATTCTCCATTATTCCTTTAATAAATAGGTTCTTCACAAATGTATAATCCTCCCGCACACCAATCCTACATCACGGTTAGTTTGAGATATTTCCAATATGCATCCGCGGTTCAACTTCCTCGCCTGATATTGCCTAAGTAAAAGTATTTTTCCATAAATATGTGGTTGGAACATCAAACAAACCAACCCTGACATTTAATCTCCCCAAGTAGCAATCAGTATCTTTTTACAAGTGCTCTTGGTTCTTTCAACAAGAGTTACATTGATTTCTGATATATTGTGGTTGATTTAAGGCTTCCATACTTCCTTCATTTGGACTCAAAGTTGGATTGGAATATGTATTGGTAGGATCTCGGTCGCTTATCATTGTGCCTCTTCCTCGGCAAAGTTGGAGGATCCTAAGTCTTACCTAGGCCCTTTATTGTTAAAGTTTTTGGATGAGGTATTTTTTGTCCTTAAGGTTATTTCAACCAACCTTAGTTTCCCTAATAAGTCATTCATTGATACATTATCATAAAAATTAATTGGTATTTGGGGAATCTCTATTAGTCTTTTGATAAATAGGTTCTTCACAAATGTATATTCCTCTGGCAGACCAACCGTTCTTCATGGTCCTACCAAGACTTAAACAAAGCCCGACATTCAATCTTCCACAAGTTGCCATCAGTCTCTTTTAGCACCTTCTCTTGATTTTTTTTAACTAGAGTTACATTGATTTCTCATAGATTGTGGTGTATTTGAGGAAGCCATTCTTCCTTCATCAGAACTAATAGTTTGATTGGAATAAGTCTTGGTAGGACCACAGATGCCTATCATTGTGCCTCTTCCTCGGTGAAGTTGGAGGATCCCAAGTCCTACCCAGGCCCTTGATTGTTAAATCTATTGGATGGGGTCTTTTTTAGCCTTAAGGTTTTTTTAACCAACCTTGGTTTCCCAAATAAGTCATTCATTTATACGTTATCATGAAGCTTAATTGATATTTAGGGAATCTCCATTTGTCCTTCGATAGATAGGTTCTTCACAAATGTATATTACTCTCGCATACCAACCCTACTCATGCTTAGTCTGAGATATTGCTAATATTCATCCACGGTTCAACTTCCTCGCCTCAAGTACGTGGTTGTAACATGATACATACGAAACCTAACATTCCATCTCCCCAAGTAGCAATCAGTCTCTTTTAGAATGTGCTCTTGATTCTTTGAACAAGAGTTACATTGATTTCTGATAGATTATGGTTGATTTGAGGCTTCCATTTGTCCTTCTTTGGAATACGCCTTTGTAGGACCACAATCACCCATCATTGTGTCTCTTCCTCGGTGAAGTTGGAGGATCCCAAGTCTTACCCAGGCCCTTTATTGTTAAAGCTATTCGATGGGGTATTTTTCAGCCTTAAGTATCTTTCAACCAACCTTGGTTTCCCAAATAAGTCATTCATTGAAACGGTATCATGAAGCTTAGTTGGTATTTAGGGAATGTCCATTAATCTTTTAATAAATATGACACAAATGTATAATCCTCTCAGACACCATCCCTTCTTCATGGTTAGTTTGAGATATTGTTAATAATCATCCGCGGTTCGATTTCCTGCTTCATATTACCTTTGTACAAGTGTGTTTCCATCAAGTACGTGGTTGGAACATGCCACAAACAAAGCCTGACATTCAATCTTCCCCAAGTTGCAATCACTCTTTTTTACCATGTGCTCTTTATTCTTTGAACTAGAGTTACATTGATTTCAGATAGATGTGGTTGATTAGAGGAAGCCATTCTTCCTTTATTAGGACTGACAGTTAGATTTGGATAAATTTTAGTAGGACCACGGCTGCCTATCATTGTGCCTCTTCCTTGGTGAAGTTGGAGGAACCTAGGTTATACCTAGGCCCTTGATTGTTAAAGCTATTGGATGGGATCTTTTTTGGCCTTAAGGTTATTTCAACCAACACCTTGGTTTCCCAAATAAGTAATTCATTGAAACGTTATCATGAAGCTTAATTAGTATTTAGGTATTATCCATTAGTCCCTTGATAAATAGGTTATTAACAAATGTATAATCCTCTCGCTGACCAACCCTTCTTCATGGTTAGTTCGAGATATTGCATATATTCATCCCTGGTTCTACTTCTTCGCCTCATATTGCCTAAGTATAAGTGTTTTTCCATCAAGTACATGGTTGGAATATGATACAAATAAAGCCTGGCATTCAATCTCCCCAAGTAGCAATCAGTCTCTTTTAGCATGTGCTCTTGATTCTTTGCACAAGAGTTACATTGATTTCCGATAGATTGTGGTTGATTTAAGGCTTCCATTCTACCTTCATTAGGACTAAAAGTTGGATTGGAATACATCTTGGTAGGACCACATCCACCCATCCTTGTGCCACTTCCTTGGCAAAGTTGGAGCATCCCAAGTCTTACCTAGGCCCTTTATTGTTAAAGCTATTGGATGGGGTCTTGTTTCCCTTAAGGTTGTTTCCCTAAGTTTGAGCCAATTGTCAAAGCTGTTTGGGAGATAGAGGAGGTAACAAATTTAACACAACTCTCCAATAGGTTGAAAATGTTTGAAACCCCCTTAAGGAAGCTCAATAAGGTGGATTTCTCAGATATGGAAAAGAGACTTGCAAATGCAAAACAAATATGGGAGGATGATCAAATAGCCATTTCTCAGCATCCATCCTCTTTGCAGATGCAAATGAAAGAGGCACAGAGCAGGAAAGAAGCCAACCTGCTGACAGTGGCTGGGCATAGATTTCTGAAATAGAAGGCAAAGGTGAAGTGGCTGAAGGAAGGAGATAGACCTACTAGTCTGTTTTATGCAATGCTAAAGACAAGGATATACTCCAATCACATTGTTACTTTAATAGTGGATGATAAGCTGATCCAAGGGAGGAAGGAGATTCGGGAACAAATGGTCAAATTCTTTAAAGGAATAATGGGACAAGAGGATTGCATTGAAATGAGGATCAAGGATGAACTGGTAGAAGGGAGAGCAGTACTATCAGTGCAGCAACAGGCAGAACGGATAAGACAATTCTCAGGCAAGGAGGTGTTCCAGGCTCTCAGAAGTATTAAATCTAGAAAAAGCCCAGGCCATAATGGGTACACTAGCCACTTTTTTCAAAAAAACATGGGGTATAGTTGGAGAGGGAGTAACAAAAGCAGTATAGAGGTTTTTTAAAGGTGATGCTACCCCTTCCCACTTTAGTAAGGCAGTGATAAGTTTGCTCCCCAAAAAATCACAACCACAAAGCCCATCGGATTACAGGCTAATATCTTGCTGTTCAATCATCCAGAAAATGGTGACTAAAATACTATGCACTAGGTTGGGGGTGGTGATGCCCACACTGATTTCAAATAATCAGTCTACCTTTGTAAAAGGCAGAAATATAGTGCACAACATTCTGTTAACCCAAGAA
>JAULKK010298028.1:0-12784 GCA_032355705.1 Rubia peregrina
GCCCCGGGACAATAGGAAGATGCCACACGTATTTTGCGGGGACCCGTTTCCTTACCTTCAGAACAATCTATCCATCGACAATATCATTTCTCCTTTCCTTATAATGAGAAACTTGTCATACGAGGAAAGCCACCTCTTTTTCAAAAGCACCCCTATACATAACACAATCATTGGGGCATTTTTTTACACTTCATTCCCATTGGAAACAAAATTCTCTTTGCATGATAGAGGTTGTCTGGTAAACCATTTTCGAAGGGGAGCTTCTCATTCAAAAAATTGAGCAACTTATCCATGCTAGTATCGCTCCACGTACCTTTCATGTTAAGCAACTCCATTAAACATGACATTACAGTGTCTTTCTTCTTGCAACGAGGAAACAATGGTGTATCCTTCTCATCTAGAAATTTTGATAGAACCTCGGGTCTCCCCCTAAATTAATCCACCACCTCCTCACACATGTTATCCAAATTGACATCCCCAAAGCATTCTCCCTTGCTACCTACAACCACCTCCAGAGGTGGTTTCTCACCATGAAAGGTCCAAACCAAATAATCATTTGCAAACTCTCTCTTGTACAAAATGAGTTGCAACAAGTTTAGATCGTCAGTACACTTACGATTCTTACAATAATGACAATGACATAAGATGCGCTTCTCACAACTAAACGCATGCTCCATAAACTCCCAACAAAAGCAATAAATTCATCACTTACAAAAATAATGTTGTCATACGCATGCTTACGTGTCTCCATCGCATGTTACTTCTCCACAATTCAATCAATGTGCAAGAATTGAACTTCCACAATAATATACACTTCTGCACTAAAAATAATTTTATTCATAAAACATCAAGTTCCAATCCACAATGTGTAACATCACATTACAATATTAGTACCACACAGTATCATATCACATGCATAAAAAAGAAATTTAATACATCAACAATACTAGCTAATAAACCCATTTCATGAAGAGTGTGAAGCAACATTACAATGATCTAACATGCAAAAAATATATTGCAACAAACAATTCCATACATATTCCAGCATAAATGGTAAATTAACACAAAATATATGGTACCTTCAAAGGAGTTTATTGACGAGCATTCAATGTCATCCTCATCCAAAATTTTCCATTAATGCTTAGCACCGTTAACAAAAATAATTGTGCGGTGTACCAGTGCTAATTAAATTGCCATTTTATGCTTAGCACCGGTACCAGAATATTATCGGTGCTGGAAATATATGTTTCCAGCTAAATTTTTATACTAGCACCGATACGACCCTTATCGATGTTGAATATTTTCATTTTTCGTCCTTATTCTCACTTAGTCACCGGTACACAATGCCGGTAGTTTTGCTATAGGTGCAGATGTCTACACAGGCACCGGTATAAAAAAATGCATGATATTACCGATGCTAAAGATATTCGTAGCATAGGTCTTATTGCACCGATACTTTCCTACTGGTACCTATGTACCTATTTTCTAGTAGTGATTATTAATATAAATATTCTGAGAATTGCATTGCACAACTTTTCCCATTATTAATCTGAATATTTTAGACACACTGTATATGTAAAGATTATTTCTAAAAAATAGAGGATGAGTTCAAAAAGGTACAAAACCTACGAAGATTTGGCGTTTTGGTCAATGTTCATATAATTTTGGATTCGTAAATTTTATTCTTAGTATTGGAACACCATAATATTTTGATGAACACTGTCTTTTTCTGTCGCTATTTCATGTCCGTGTTTTAAAATAAAGCATTACTTCTGATAAATGCATCACATGTTATCATTAAAAATTAATGGATGGGGAGAAAGTAACAAAAGAAGTTCAACTCCATTTTGAAAAGTCGCACTCTTTTCCCCTATGAAAGATTACCATGGCAAAATATTCATATTTTGTTATGCTTAAGAATAGTGAGATAAGATTTTTATAATGAAGTTTGTCCACCTTCAATTTTTTATTTTAAAACTAATTATTTGGAATCAAGGATTGTGGTAGGAATCAATACTTTAATAAATATCTACCTATTTGCCGCTTTCACTACACCACCACAAGTTAGAAGCTGATTCAATTATTAGCCTCATTTGCTGCATGCAAGCCTTATGATCTACAAACAAGAAAAAGTATCACATGTTAGAGCTATATTTGTCATGTTAGTTTATTCAAAGAATAGGATTCATGCATTTGTGAAACAAGCTTATAAAAAGTATTTACAAATTAAATACCATAGAAAAATGAGATGACAACGACAAATTTCTAAATATTGTTCACATATTTTTGTAATCTCAATTTACAGATTTTATATTAGGTTTAAATTACTTATTAAAATCAACTATTTATTTTAACATATGTTTTACTCTTTTTACAATAAAATATGTTTTGTCGTTTTGGTTGATGTACATATATTTTGGGTTCGTAAATTTTATTCTTAGAATTGGATCAACATAATATTTTGCTGAACAATAATTTTTTGTCGCTATTTCTTGTCTATGTTTTAGATTAAATATTACTTCAGATAAACGGAGTAGTTGAATAGCTAAATAGTTGAACAATATATTAATTTATGAATAGTTGATTTATGCATTTGTCAATTTGTGAAATGGAGTAATATAGAAAAATAGTTGCACATTATATACCGTAGAGAAATGAGATTACAACGAAAAATTTCTAAATACTGTGTACATATGTTTTGTAATCTTAATTTACATATTTTATATGAGCTTCAAATTACTTATTACAATCAACTATTTATGTTAAAATATGTTTTACTTCAGTTATATATTAATTTTGAACGATAGAAGCACAAGCAATAGAGCAACAAAAGCATTGTGATATGCATTAGAAAGGAATTGTATCCCCTTCATACCTCGCTCCCATGAATTTTTCTGCCATAATTTTAACATTGATTTTATGTTTAGCAATAATAGGTTACGACACGAATAAGAAATATTTGCAAGCCTTCTCAACTTCCATTAGTACAATGTAAAAAGTTAATTTGTAAGTTTCTTTACAAGCACAATCATAGTACATTGATCATTGAAATTATGAACCTCTATATTAGTGATTATGCCAATAATATTTTTTCCTTCAAATACACAACAATTGCATTGCACTGTAGTTGCCCATTCTTAATATAAATATTCTTAGAATTGCATTGCACACAAGTTGTTCATTATTAATATGAATATTCTGGATGCACGATATATTGCAAGTTATTTCTGAAGCAAAAAATAGAGAATGGGTTCAAAATGATATGAAACCTATGACTATTTATCGTTTTGGTCGATGTTTATATATTTTTGGGTTCGTAAATTTTATTCTTAGAATTAGAGCAGCATAATGTCTTGCAAAACAATATTTTTTTGTCGCTATTTCATGGCTATGTTTTAGATTAATTATTACTTCAGATAAATGACTCACTTGTTATGTTTAAAAACTAATGTATGATGCAAAAGGAGTTGAACTCCATCTTCCAAAGCCGCACTCTTTTCACCTATGAAAGATTACCATGGCCAAAATATTCATAGTTTGTTATGTATATAAGAATAGTGAGATGAGACTATTATAATTTAGTTTCTCCACCTTCAATTCTTCATTTTAAAATTAATTATTTGGAATCAAAGATTGTAGTGGGATTCAACACTTTAATACTCCATCACAATATGTTAGAAGTTGGTTCAACCATCAGTCCCCTTTGCTGCAAGCAAGCCTTATGATCAATAAACAAAAAAAAAGTATCACATCCCCAAATTTGTGTTGAGATTATATATTTGTAGTTAGAGCTTTCTTTGTCATGTTAGTTTATTCAAAGTAGAAGGTTTATGCATTTGTGAATCAAAATAAGAAAAAGAAAGTTACACATTAAATACCGAAGAGAAAGGAGATTACAACGACAAATTTCTAAATATTGCGTACCTTTGTTTTGTAATTCGAATTACAAGTTTGATATGAGCTTCAAATTACTTATAACAATCAACTATATATGTTAACATATGTTTTACTTCCATTATTAATTTTGCACAATAGAAGCACAAGTACAACAACACAAGCATTGTGTGGTGTGAATTAGAAAGGAAATATATCACCTCCATACCTTGCTCCCATGAATTTTTCAGCCATAATTTTAACAGATTTTTTTGTTTAGCTATTGTAGGTTACTACACGATAAAAACTATTTGAAAGACTTCTCAACATCGATGCATACGATGTAAAAAGGTAATTTATATGTTTATTTACAAGTATAGTCATACTACATTTATCATTGAAATTATGAACATCTATATTAGTGATTACGCCAATAATTTTGACAAATACACAAAAATTGCATTGCACGGTAGTTGTCCATTTATACTATAAATATTATGAAAATTGCATTGGACAATAGTTGCTTATTATTAATATGAATATTCTGGATGCACAATGTATTGCAAGTTATGTCTGAAACAAAATATTGAGGGTGAGTTCAAAAAGGTACGAGACCTTAGAAGATTTGTCATTTTTGTTGATGTACACATATTTTTGGGTTCGTAAATTTTATTCTTAGAATTGGAGAAGCATAATGTTTTGTTGAACAATATATTTTTTGTCACTATTTCATGTCTATGTTTTTTATTAAATATTACTTCAGATAAACACATCACTTGTTATGTTTAAAAATTAATGGATAAGGGGAAAGCAGTAAAAGGAGTTGAACTCCATCTTGCAAATTCTCACTCTTTTCACCTATGAAAGATTATCATGGCCAAAATATTCATATTTTGTTTTGTATATAAGAATAGTGAGATGAGATTATTATAATGTAGTTTTTCCACCTTGAATTCATTTTAAAATTAATTATTTGGAATCAAAGATTGTAGTGGGATTCAACACTTTAATACATATCTACCTTTTTACAGCTTTCCCTACACCACAACATGTTAGAAGCTGATTCAATTATCAACCCCTTTTGATGCAAGCAAGCCTTATGATCTATAAACAGGTAAAGTATCACATCTCCAGATTTTTGTTGACAATGTAAAATGGTGGTTAGAGCTATCATTTCCATGTTAGTTTGCTCAAAGAAGAAGATTTATGCATAAGTGAATTTGTGAAACAGACTAATATAAAAAAAATAGTTACACATTATATACCATAGAGAAATGAGATTACAATGACATATTTCTAAATATTGTGTACATATGTTTTGTAATCTCAATTTACATATTTTATATAAGCTTCAAATTACTTATTACAACCAACTATTTATGTTAACATATGTTTTACTTCAGTTATATATATATATATATTAATTTGGTACTAGAGAAGCACAAGTACTAGAGCAACACAAGCATTGTACGATCTGCATAGAAAGGAAATGTATCCCATTCATACCTTGCTCCCATGAATTTTTCAGCCATAATTTTAACATTGATTTATGTTTACCTATTGTAGGTTACTTCAGGAATAAGAAATATTTGCAAGCCTTCAAAACTTCCGTGAGTACAATGTAAAAAGTTTATTTGTAAGTTTATTTAAAAGTATTGTCATACTACCTTGATCGTTGAAATTATGAACCAATATATTAGTGATCATGCCAATAATTTTTCCAAATACACAACAATGACATTACACGGTAGTTGCCCATTATTAATATAAATATTCTGAGAATTGCATTGCATGGAAGTTGGTCAATATTAATATGTATATTCTGGATGCACGACATATTGCAGGTTATTTCTGAAACAAAAAATAGAGACTGAGTTCAAAATGCATGACACCTATTAATATTTGTCGTTTGTATTGATGTTTATATATTTTTGGGTTCGTAAATTTTATTCTTAGAATTGGAGAAGGATAATGTTTTACAGAAAAAATATTATTTTATCGCTATTTCATGTCTATGTTTTAGATTAATTATTACTTCGGATAAATGTCTCACTTGTTATGTTTAAAAATTAATGGATGATGAGAAAGAAGCAAAAGGAGTTGAACTCCATCTTCCAAAGTCGCACTCTTTTCACCTATGAAAGATTACCATGGCCAACATATTCATATTTTGTTATGTTTATAAGAATAGTGAGATGAGATTATTCTAATTTAGTTTGCCCACCTCAATTCTTTATTTTAAAATTAATTATTTGGAATCAAAGACAGTAGAGTGATTCAACACTTTAACATACATCAACCTTTTTGTAGTTTTCACTACACCACCATATGTTAGAAGTTGATTCAATTATCAACCCCCTTTGCTACAAGCAAGCCTTATGATCTATAAACAAGAAAAAGTATCACATCCCCGTATTTGTGTTGAGATTATATATTGGTGGTTAGAGCTTTCTTTGTCGTATTAGTTTATTCTAAGTAAACGGTTTATGCATTTGTGAATCAAACTAAGAAAAAAATAGTTACACATTTAATACCATGGAGAAATGAGATTATAATGACAAATTTCTAAATATTGCGTACATATGTTTCATAATCTCAAATTACAGACTTTATATGAGATTCAAATTACTTATTACAATCAATTGTTTATGTTAGCATATGTTTTGCTTCTGTTATTAATTTTGCACAGTTGAAGCACAAGTACAAGAATAGCACGAGCATTGTGTGATATGCATGGGAAAGGAAATATATCACCTTCATGCCTTGCTCTCATGATTTTTTAGTCATAATTTTAACAATTATTTATGTTTAGCTATTTGACATTACTGCACGATGAGAAATATTTAAAAGCTTTCTCAACGTTCGTGCGTACAATGTAAAAAGATGATTTATATGTTCATTTACAAGTTAAATCATACTACCTTTATCATTGAAATTATGAACCTCTGTATTAGTGATTATGCCAATAATTTGACGAATAAACAACAATTACAATGCAGGGTAGTTGCCATTAATAATATAAATATTCTAAGAATTGCATTGCACGGCAGTTGCTCATTATTAATATGAATATTCTAGATGCACGGTGTAATTCAAGTTATTTCTGAAACAAAAAATAGATAATGGATTAAAAAAGGTATTAAACCTAAGAAGATTTGTCATTTTTATCGATGTTTATTTATTTCTGGGTTTATAAATTTTATTCATAGATTTGGAGCAGCATAATTTTTTTGCTGAACTCTATTTTTTGGGTGCTATTTCATGTATTTGTTCAGATTAATTATTATTTCAAATAAACGTATCACATGTTATGTTTAAAAATTAATGGATAAGGAGAAAGCAGCAAAAGGAGTTGAACTCCATCTTGCAAAGTCGCATTCTTTTCACCTATAAAATATTATCATGGCCAAAATATTCAAATTTTGTTAAGTATATAAGAATAGTGAGATGAGATTATTATAATGTAATTTGTCCACGTTCAATTCTTTATTCTAAAATTAATTATTTGGAATCAAAGATTGTGGTGGGATTCAACACTTTAATACATATCTACCTTTTTGCAGATTTCACTACACCACCACATGTTAGAAACTGATTCAATTATCAGCCCCCCTTGTTGCAAAGCACACCTTACGATTTATAAACAAGAAAAAGTTTCACATCCCAAGATTTGTTTTGAGAACATATATTGGTGAGTAGAGCTATCATCGTCTTGTTAGTTTGTTCAAAGAAGAAGATTTATGCATTTGTAATTTGTTAAACAGACTGATACAAAAAATAGTTACACATTAAATAACTTAGAAAAATGAGATTACCATGAAAAGTTTCTAAATATTGTGTACGTGTGTTTTGTAATCTCAATTTACATGTTTTATATGAGATTCAAATTACTTATTACAATCAACTAAATATTTTAACATATGTTTTACTTCATTCATTAATTTTGCACGATACAAGAACAAGTTTTAGAGCAACACATGCATTGTGTCTTATGCATTAGAAAGGAAATTTATCACCTTCATACCTTTCTCCAATGAATTTTTTAGCCATAATTTTAACTTTGATTTTATGTTTAGCTATTGTATGTTACTGTACGAATAAGATATATTTGAAAGCCTCCTCAATTTCTGTGTGTACAGTCACTATAAGAAACATTACCTTTTACCTTGGTTCTACTCGGTTTTCTGTCTTGGAAGAACGAAGGTAAATACAGCTGGAGTAAATGCTATGTTTTTTTTACTTTTGTTCAGAACCGATGTAAAAAAATTCTCTTACCTCGATTTTTAACCAACGTTGGAAGGTTTTGTAACTGACGTCGGTCAATGGTAGTAGGCCGACCATGGTAGATCATACCGGCGACATTGCAAAAATCGATGTTAGCCTCCACATGGAAACAATGTCGGCCATAGCATGAAGGCATGCGAAGGGTTAGGAAATGGTGCCACGTCGTCTAAGTCGACAAAGCGACATCGCAGATGATTAATAGCAAAATTGTAAGCTAATGTAAAATGCTAATTAATACGATGTCAATTTCTAAGGTTGACGTCGCAAAAAAAACCATGGTTCATGCAACGTCAGTCAAGTCTCATTTTGGCGGTGAAATTTTGTGACATCGCAGATGAATCAGTTGGACATCGTTTCTCGTACATTATTATAATATTTAATATTTGCTGACAAGAAAAATCATTCGTCGATGGAAATTACATTTTATTTGCAAAAACTAACAATGCCAATATATTTAAATACAAAATATTGATGTGAAATTGACAAACTAATTGTCTTGATGCTTCCTTGAGTACGTTGTCCGACATTAGCAACTGAAATGGAACTATTGAAATGACAAGTCCATTTCGGAAGCCTATCAATAACTCTCAGTATCCTATTACAAGAAATACACATGTAACAATGGGTGTACAAATAATAAAGCTGATAGCGTACAACATAAATCTTAACATGGAATGCAGGAAAGAAACACCGCAGTGAGAAATGACCGAATTTGCAGTGTTCAAATGACGAGCGACGTCGGATATTGATGTGTGTTCCAATCAGTTCCTACCAAATACAACTTTGGTAACCATTCAGTCATATCTCATATTGGATGATGCACTGACTGATGTCGCACCTTCAACCTGTATTCATACTAAAATTTGATTATTTTTCACAATTAACCCTAATACCAGCTCTAAAAACATGGCATGATATTGGGAACACAATCAATATACACTATATAACATGTTACATAGTCAACATACTTAATTAAAATATTCAATCATTGTTCAATGGGGGAAAACATGGAGAAGATATGTTCATAAAAGTTCTAAATGGACATGGAATGGAGGGAAAACTACCTCAATTAATTTGAACCCAGAGATGCTCCATCCTAGGATACTTGTTGATGTTTAGGAGAAAAGAGTAGATTGGGTTCTTGAGTAGAATTGAAATGTTATGAATAGAGAGGAAGGTGTGGTGTTGGGGTAGGAAGAAATGTGTTGGAGATGTGAAATTAATAGGTCTTGTTCCTGAATATGATATAAATGAGTTAGGTTTGGGGGGGGGATTTTCTTCAGAATTTTGGCTAAATTTTTTGGTTCCCACTGTAAATTTTAGTTCAACCGACCTCGATTAAATGTCGTTCAATGGTTTGGTATATGAAAACCTTATGCGACATCACTTTTATGGCCCAAAGTATAATTTTTCAAAAAAAATTGTAAAAAGCTTGCTGTTAAGATTGCGGGCTCTTCCGATGACCTGTATATGCCAAACATGAACAAAATACTCATGTACGTGCGTATAACAAATTGTTATCTCCTATTTTGGATTTTTACTTCTCCCAATACCTTGTAGGGACTTGAGTTCAAAAATGAAAAATATTACTAGAAGTCCCAAACTTAATTACGATATTCCAAAAAATAACCTTGGTCACCCACAATTTATACACGTCGTTGGTATTAGATATACCGGTCTTATCCTCAAATAGACTTCGAGAAAATCTTCCCAAATAACCCTTGTATATATCCTTATTAGTAATCATCTGCAATATACAGTAGACCATGTACTAGCACTCTTTTAGAAATTATGGTCATAAAGAACATACCAAATGAAATTCATTTGACTCAATTTAGAGGAAACTATCATTCTCAAAACGCAGATAGTAAGGGTCTGAACAGAATGCTACGAAAAATGATAGCCGGTTACCCCAATTTGTGCCTCTGTTGGACAGTACACATATTCTCCGTTCGGGTGCTGAATTAGAAGTGTAGCGAGCATTCAAGAAGTTAGGGATTAATAGCATATTTTTCTTAATATTTTTTCATACACTATCTGCAGATTTTGTGGTCACGTTCCATTCACCAGAGCATGAGAAAATCAGAACATCATTCTCGTGATTTGGTAATTTAGATAAGGGTATTTCTAGTTTTGCATTGCGACTTCTCCAACATTGTCAGAGGGACACATTTGAAAAAATTGAAAAGTAAACCGGTAAGCTTAAATTGGATTCCAATCTTCGTTCACGAGACCTTTGCTATCCCTACACAAACTAATTAATGATCCCCGATAGTGATAATGAAACTGGCTTGAACCCATGGAGACATTCACAAAATCTTTCGATTATCCGTTGCAAACTAGTTAGTAATAATATACTATATTATTAACTCTAGGCCATGTGTTTGAACTTAAGTTAAATTGATGGTTGGATTTTTCTTATCTTCTATTTTTATAAAACCTAGAATGTGTGACTTCGTCCAATTTTGGTGAGATGGAATTTGTCTTCAAAATTAACAACGCTCAAGGTGAAGGTATTAATGGAATACTAATAAAAATGAGGGAAAAATACCCTCGTGACCTTGATGCATAAGTTTTTTAAAACCATGATTGTGACAATGTGGTTTAGATTATTGGCTATATCTAATTTTATATTTTTCATCCTCTAACATCTGGAGGTACCTAATTGTAAAAAAAAGTTCACTGGATGTGTTGAAGTTGATTTGGATCGAACCAGACGTTAATGAAGTTCATCGACGTTTACAATGTTAATTACTAATGCCTAATTAACTGTTTATTGCTTTTAACGTTATTTATGTTCATTTTGGTCAAATGTGGGCCCAGTTGATTTGCTAGTGGGTTGAATTGTTGTGGCCCAATAAATACACGACCAATGTAGGTAGTATTTCCATAAAATTTTGCAAACAATGACTAATATGCAACGTCGATTACACAGTTGGTCTGACAGAGGCCCATTTGATAAGCCAGTGGGCTGAAATGGTTAGACAAATCGACATAGCAATACCATCGGTATTTTATCGATGTTGTTCACTTGCATGTGACGTTGCACTTGGGACGGAATACACAAGGCTTGTAATGATTATATATGGACCTCACCTCACACATTACTTTAAACATTCAACTTTCCCTCGAATTCCAATAGTCATCCTGCCCATCCTCTCAAAGGCATGGTTTCTACATATGGTTATGTTACTTTTTTAAATTTACTATTGAAATTGTTATGTATAAGGTATGTGAATGTGTTATTTGTTACATATAAGGATGTGTCTATGGATTAGGGTCCATCAATTAGGTTCTAGGGTGTTCGAATGTCGATTAGCTTGTGGCTATTTTTTTGGTTTAGGTGCTCTCTATTTGCCTGCTTTCTGCTACTTTAGAGTCCCCTCATTTCATGAATGCGACATTGCCTATCAATCGTTCCTACTTCGTTTAGACCGAAAAGTGTGCGATGTCGCTTCTTCATAATTTTTGTAGTTCATCTCGCATATGATGTCACACTTGTATCGGTTAATCACTCGGTTTAACCAAACCATGTGTGACGTCGCTTGCTCATAATTTCTACAGTTGATCTAGCATATGACATCACATATTTATCGGTTAACCATTTGGTTTTACCGAACTATATGCGACTTTGCTTATTCATAATTTTTGCCATTTACATAGCATATGAAGTCGCACACTAATTGGTTTACCATTCGGTCTTGCCAAACTACGTGTGACTTTGCTCTGACATTTGCATTCATATATTTATTGATTAACAGATTACGTGAATTTATTTGTAACGAATCATTAAACTATGAATTTCAGGAATAACGTTCAGCATTGTTGGTTCACGTCATTCCCCCCATTGTGGTGAGCGATTTAATGTTTACATTTAAATTATGTTTCCTAGATTGTATTACCCATATTAAAATTTAATTTATAAATATTTCCTTGATTAACAGATCCTTAGAGATTTTGAAGGTGAACGCCCATGAACTACATTTGCCAACATCGTTCCTCGTTTAATCCACACCCTGATGCAAACAAACTTCGGGGAAGTTCCCATCCTGGTAAGTATTATCTGTCATGTATTAATTTATTTTCATAAATATTTTTCTATACTTAACTTTCACATTAATTGAACATGGTTTTTTTTAAAATTCAGTACGTCCCTAGCCAGATTGTGGAGCTCCTACCGCCGTTGAAGTTGCATGCTATGCTCAGGTAAAATGGAAGGGAGTACCACATGCATTACTCGAGGAACAGGAGGCTAGAAACCCTGACATCCCACTATGAAATCTAATTGTACAATTGTTATGCATATGCGACTTCAGTCTTGTGTCGGTCTTGTCTTTGGCTTAACCAACCACTATGTGCAGTCACATGTACATGTCGACCATCCCACTAGTTTTGGCCAACATGCCCCTGCAATGGCATTGCCGACGTCGAACCTTGCACCATAGGGCAGTTCGCACTTAACATTTTCCCTTTTGATGCAGTACTGATGGTTGGTGAAGAATCATCTAATCCACCATTTATCAGGTCTTTCACCAATGTGTGTGTATATATATATACTCCCTCCGTCCCGCTATAAATGTCTTACTTGCTTTCAGCACGTTATCCAAGACACATGTTCGGCAGTTAA
>JAULKK010298039.1:0-12783 GCA_032355705.1 Rubia peregrina
GTGCGGGCTGCTTGCGAGGGCAGCTTGAAGCGGCTCGGGGTTGAATGCATTGATCTTTACTACCAACATCGCATTGACACACGTCTTCCCATTGAAATTACGGTTAGCTTCAATTCTAACGGCTTGCTATGGTAGAACCACTTGCTTTTTGTGCATTGTTGTTGAATATCAGGCTTGATCGGTGTTGATGATGCAAGTATAGGAAAGATAAAACAAACAAAACTTTGTAAAATTTATCTCCATGGCCTTTCGGAAGAGACAAACAAGATCATTATATACAAACAAATCTGTTCTAGCTAGAACTAAAAGCATTAAGGTCCGATCTGCAGAAAGATATAAGGAATTTCATAAAGTAATGCACCAGAGCATTTATTATTGATATTTTATCTGACATGTATACTTCTATGGAGGTTTGTTTGGACTGCATGCTTAATGCACTTGAATGTGAAACGAAGCTTGTGGAATGATCTGCAGAGTTTATAAGTAAATTCTTTAGCTATAACTGACCTCATTGTTGTGCTTGAACTGTGTTAGCAGCGTTTCATACGCTTGAATGTATTGAACTTGCTTGAACAATTAAGTTTATGTACATTTCATTCATATAAATATAACCTCTTGTTGTTCACAGACACTACTGCTGTTTGAGGATGCCATTTGCAATGGTAGGGTACAGAGGATTATTTGTTAGAGAACAGCATTTTGATAGAATATTAGCATCTATCTGCTATGCTTTTCAGAGGATGTATGCATGTACATTGTTGCAATGATCGGCCGATCTCTCAAAATCCACGTTATCACTGTTAATTTCAACTTTCAATTACTCTCCCCTGGAAGTAGGTGTATGAAATCATAATATCAAATGCTTGCATCTTATCGTTCTTTAAATGCTGTTTTTCTCAGATAGGAGAACTTGAAAAGCTAGTTGAAGAGGGTAAAATAAAGTATATAGGTCTATCTGAGGCCTCGGCTTCTACCATTAGAAGGGCACATGCTGTTCATCCAATAACAGCTGTACAGCTGGAATGGTCCTTGTGGTCCAGAGATGTCGAGGAAGAAATTATTCCCACTTGCAGGTTTGGTTTTTATTCCACTCTATCATCTTTGGTCGTGCTATGAAAATCGGGTTCTTACTTTGATACTTGGACTCTCTTTCAGAGAACTGGGCATAGGCATTGTGGCATACAGTCCACTTGGACATGGATTCTTTTCAACTGGTCCCAAACTACTTGAGAATTTGGCTGAAGGTGACTCCCGTAAGGTTTGTACATGTCTTCTTTCATGATGATTTTTATAGCATGGAATTGATTTTGAATGTTTGTCAGGACAGATTGCCTTATAGTAATCCACTCACATCCATCTCAGTTAATGCTTCTTGATTCAACTTTCTGAAAATGGATGTTTGCATTAGTTATTTTGTAAAATCAGTAATACCTTCTTGCCAATGATGTATCTTGAACTTTCCTGAGTACGATCTTCTCAAAAAGTCAATTATTAGACTCTTTTAGGACTTGAGTTTTAACTTATCCACAATCTTCAGAGACAGTCAGCATATTACTAGAGTTTGTTTATAATGCTCCGCATATGCCTCAACTTGGGTCTCGTTGGAATAAAAATTGAAGAGTTTGTTGATGACTGATATGCTTCTGTTCCAAAGATTGATTTCGTAGTAATCCGAAAAGGTCCTTTCCTTGAGTCTATTTGTTAATGAAATGTTGAATTTGCACTCCTAAAACAGACTAGTCATGTAAATTTTAGCTTACTGGCTTGTATCACAATCTGGCAGCAAAAGTGTAGTTGTAAAAGATTTAGACAATGCTTTGATTGAACGTGATGATCATATATGAATGATATAATCAACCTCATATAGGGAGAGAAACGCTATGCAGTGGTTGTTATTAAGTTGTTCATTATCTGTTTCAGCATATGCCAAGGCTTCAAGCAGAAAATCTGGAGCATAATAAGAAGCTGTTTGAAAGGGTTAATGGCATGGCTGCGAAGAAAGGCTGTACCCCGTCGCAGCTAGCGTTGGCCTGGGTCCATCATCAGGGGAACGACGTTTGCCCGATCCCTGGCACTACGAAGCTCGAGAATCTCAAGCAGAATATCGCAGCACTATCCGTGAAACTTTCAGCAGAAGACATGGCTGAGCTTGAATCCATTGCTTCAGCTGATGCAGTCAAGGGTGATAGATATGGGTCTGGTGTTCGTACTTGGGAGAGTTCTGATACTCCACCTTTGGCAACATGGAAGTCTACCTGAAAGCTTCCACTTTATTTCACCATTGCTGTCTCATGCTGTTCTTGTTTATGGTCCCTGGAAGTGTTTTTATGCAATAACTCTGTTTTATCTTTTCGTTTATGAATCATGATAGAGGTCGAAACTGTTTTACTGAAACACTTGAATAAAAGGTTCTAATTTGTGGTGGCGAAAGAAAAGGTAATATATGAATGTTACTTAGCCAGGGATGGGCATGTTAGAATATAACTAGACCTGAATCCGCTCCAAATTCCTTTAGTTCGAAAATCTTAGACCCGTAATCAAATTTGATGGGTCTTACAATCGTGGGTCTAAAATGGATGCTAAATGAATTTAACGTCCATATCTTTTTCTGTTTCACTAAATGAAATATTTGTTATATTAAATAATAAAACTAAGTTGAATTTAAGATCCATTTGCATTCATTTTTAAGAAGAAAATTTTCAATATATATCATTAAATTCCAAACTATACAAAAAATATAAAATTAATATATGAGATATATTTGTTGAATTGAGTATAAAAATACAAAACTTTTAATCATATTTTTTCTTGATAAAAATTTAAAAATGGTGATGCACATAAATAAGTGTAGTCCGTACAAAAGATCTTCTCTCAAATGAATTTTCTCCTCTCTTCATTTTTATGACACGAAAAGGACTCTTACAAAGCGTCCATCTTCCCGGTTACAGTGCTTCCACCTCAACCAACGCCACCACCTGGTCACGCCCTTAACTCCACCGCCATGGCGGCCTCCCAAACCCAAACAATAAATGCCACCACTCCCATAACCTTCGCACAAAGCTCTGCAAACTAAAAACACACCAATAGAGAACTCCCTACCATCAACCTCCAATTCCATTCCAACCACCCAATTCCAAGGGAACTTTCATGCCTATACTCATCAAAGCAAATCCAACAATTATCTAGCCATTACAAAAATGTCCTCATAGAATTTTTTTCCAAATGGTAGACTTGCTATAGACAAACTTGAAGCCAATTCCAAGACCATAGGGTTTGCAAGGACATACCAATTAAGAGCTATCGATTTCAAGAACAATTTGATTCATTTCCAAAACATAAACGATTTTGAGAGATGTTGGATGAAGGTGGTTTGATATTTCAATGACACAAATATGAGGATCCTCCGGTGGACATTGGAATTAAAGCCAAATAAAAAATCTACAATCATTCCGGCCTGGATCACCATCAAGAATGTCCCCCTCTATTACTACAATGTGAAATAAATCAAAGCCATTAGCAATCATATTGGTGACTTCATAAAGATGGACAACGCAACTAAGAAGCTAACAAGACCCTCAGCCATGAAGATCTGTGTTGAAATCGATATACAAGACCAACCCCTTGGCTCAATAAGCATAGGTTCTTTGACACCCCCTTATTTCCCTCTTATTTTCGAGTTGTTGATGATAGTGAACACTCCACGGTTACTCGTTCTAGGACAAATAATTTTAAGCCAAAAATCATTCTTTCCACTAAACATCCTTTACCTCCTTCCGACTCTCTTTATTCTGAACTGCAAATTTTCCCCCAAGCCTCTGAAATTACAGAATGGCAAAATGCATTGCAAGGATGGTGTTGTTTTATCCTAGAAAAAGTACATTTGTGATCTTCTGGACCACAGTAAAATGGTCAATGTGAAGCCTATTGCCTCTCCGGCTGAACCAGCTTTGTGCCTTGTATTGGCTGGTGATCCTTTGTGTGACCCTCATTTGTATCGCAGTATTGTTGGCTCTCTGCAGTGTGTCACGATTAATCATCCTGAGATCTCTTATGTAGCTAATCATGTTTGTCAGTTCATGCATAGTCCCACTGAGATTCATTGGTTTGCTGTGAAACGCATTCTGTGTTATTTGAAGGGGTTCGATTACTTCTAGCCTTCATCTTCGGCCTCGTACTAATCATCTTTGTTTGTACTCTTGCTGCAATTCTAGGTTTTCCCCCGTTTGTTTGTCCTACTAAGGGATTGAATTTTTTGGCCTGTTTCTTGCTGTAAAGAGATGTCCAACCAAGTAGCATTCTCCTTGATGATAACTTCAAACCGAGGCTTGGAAGCCTTAGTGCAGTTTGCAGAGCTTTAACTAGGGTTGCTGAAGAAAATTGGATTGCGAAGTTCCTTTGCCGGTAAACGTGAGTTTTTTTCTTTTGTTTTTCGGATTTTTTTCAAACAATCTTTGATTCTTGGCTGTTTTGTTTTCTGGGTTTCTTCTAATAGACTTTGATTCTTTCCACTTCTATTTTCTGGGTTTTTCCGAATAATCTTTGATTCTTGGCTGAGTTCCTAATGGTTTTTTGCTCTGTATATGCAGAGGAAATGGAAGAGAATCTAAAGGTATGTGATTGGTCGATTGATCTTTTACTAGTCTCATCCTCATATTGTCTTCTTTGAAGTACATATTATGTCATGACTTTGTCGCAACTACTATATAGCATGCGAATGGTTTCTTTGTTCCATACTTATTTTACTGAGATGTAATTATCTAGCTGTGTCAATTTTTTACCCTTCAAAAGCCCAGATCTCCTTTATGAATTCATGGTAAAAAAAATTGAGTAATATCTTCTCCTTCTTTTATATGTGAGTACCGTACCCAAAAACACATTTTTCTAAAAAAAATACTTGGTTGGGAAGTAGAACTTGGCTTTCATTTTTATTTCTGAAACTAGACTTTGCACTTGAATTCCATGTCGGTCCTGCAGTCGCAACGACCGTTGATTGTGTGATCTATTTCTTCGACCATTATTTTTTGTGTTCGGTATATGTTGTGTCTTCGACCTGTTTGAAATGTGATTATTTTTAAATTTTATGTTTTGATTTTTTAGCGGGTGAGTATTAAGCTTGCCAACGAGTCAGAACTGGTGCAGCTGAGATCAATATTAGTTGATTCTGTGTTAGGGAGCTCAAGTGTACTCTGTTCAGTTACCGGAGATTAGTATAAAAATAATAGAAACTTCCCTCTCCTCTTGGCCTTCTTATTCTGGTGCATAAGCTTTAGTCTTTAGCTTCCATGATTTTATTAATATCATTTTAGTTTGGAAAAATCAGAAGTTAGAGCTGGGAAGGGATTGTTTTAAGGAATCTGACCAAGTTCTTAATATTTTTGTTTCATGTTGTAGTGTTAGGGAGCTCAGGTTAAACAATGAACTTTGTTGAGTTACTGGAGATCAATATGAAAGTGAGTTATATTTTTGAAATCTATTAGAGATCTTGTAGTATGACTGATAGAAGTAATAGTGTGTTATGCTATACTGTTTAGAGTACGTGACTTGCTGTGCTTTGACCTATTCGTGTAGTTGTATGTGTATTTGAATGCAAATATAATAAGGAGTATATTTGTACTAGGGCATAGGATTTCTTATGGCCTGGAATTTCTACAATCTTCAAGTCATCTGTAAATTAGTGCTTATTATTCTGAACCATGCTCTTTATTCTATCTAAATCTTAAGCTCGGGCATTATGTTATTATGACATGTCTAGTGCTGTAGTTGTACTTGAAATAATCCTTTAGTGATATCTAGATAATGTACTTTTTACTTTATTTCAGGCTTGGTTATTGTATCTCTATATGGGTTTGGTTATACGTGATAACATTTTAAGATTTAATGGAAGTGATCGATATTCATCCATGGTAATTGAATAAATTATATTTGACTTTGTTACAATCGTGTCTTTATTAATCCTATTTTGTTCGAAATATTTTTTAAAAAAATTCTTGATAATGATTTCTAGTGAATCGTGAGACTTCTAAATATTTTTTAGTAGTTAGATCATAATGTGGATGTTGTGAATGAGAGTTATGATAAGGAAAAAAGACAGGCAAGGGACCACGCCTTGGTTTGCTATTTGTTGTGTAAAACCTGCACTAGAGGACTAAGAGTGCCACCAAATAGGAATATAACTTGAAGGTTTTCTTGAGTGTTTCTAGTGTGCAAGCTTTATTTTTTTTTCTCCTCAGCTTGCTACTCTTCTGAACATAACTACCTTTACCTTGGTCATGTCTCTATTTTATGTTTGGTCAGAAATTTTCTCTTTTGTTTTTGACTGTGTAGGATTTGGAATTTTCTCTTTTGTTTTTGGCTATGATTTTAACTATGTGCTCTAAGATTCTTGGTCCTGACTCTGGTATTGTAGCAGGTGTATATATCATCACTACAATGTTATGTCACTCATTTAGTTTGATGAGATGGGTCTGCAGTGTTTATTTCACTCACTCCTGTAGTAGTATTGTAGCTTTATTATTGAAACACATAAATTCTCTCTTTCAAAAACCTAAGGCTAAACACCTAATGGCTAGTGCTACAATATTAATGCTTGTAATCTTTTGGAGTACGCCAATTTAAATATTTAATTTCTTTTGATATGCAGGTGAAAAGTAATAGATGTTTTGTGAACGGTTTGTTGCCAGCTTACAATTTTTGCTTGGTAATGAAGTCCTACACATATTATGTTAATTACGTAGGTTATATCATTGCTGGTGTTGATGAATTGTATTGAATTACATACGTTGATGCTACATGATATTTTCTAGCTGTCAGGTTCTCGCTCTGTTCGAATGTTTTTACTAATGTTGATGTTAGAAGTTTTTTATGTGAAAGCGTATTGGGGTGTTGTTTTGGTGGATTATGGAGTGTTGTAGAATGTTTGATGCATAAATGTGGGAGTGCAATTGATTGTAGCTCTGTGCATAGGCGTTCTTCTAATGACATATGCTAACTTCGGTGTGTGCAATTGAGTAAGCATAAATTGCTTGTGTAAGCATTATCTCCATAATCACATGGTATTTTCCTATTCATGCTTCAACTTAATATGAACTATGTTATTGCAGACATAAAGCATAGCTGCAATGTGCTTCTACTTAATGAAGAAGAGTATTGAGATTTTCTTTGAGGATGAGATGACTTTTCTTGTGTAAAGTGTGTATCAAACAAGCTCCGCGGCTCTTCAAGCTTATGTTTTGGGAAAGTCCTATAGATTATTAATTTTTTTCCATACATTTTTTGGTTTTATTTGTGTATTATAAATTTTGTGAAGTTAATATTATTATTACATTAATGCCCTACTAAATTATTAATTTTGGGTCTTTTTCCTTTCCTCCGAACGTAGCTGGGCGCAGCTGCTTACAGAGGAAGGTTTTTTTAATCCTTGAAAATTTTTGGCACCCATTTTTTAGAATCGGTGCCAACAAAAACTGGTGCTAAATTAACATCGGTTTTTTGAAAACCGGTGCCAATAAAAAAATCGGTGCTAACCAAAAAACCGGTGAAACATTTCACCCCCTATTTAGGCACCGGTTTTTTAGACCCCAAAAAGCCAGTGCTAGCCTTCCGAAAAACCGGTGCTAAAGGGTCATTCCTGTGATAGTGTTAGTTTGATATGTTTTTTTTGAAAAGTAAAGTATCATTTCATGTTACTGGAATCATCCAGTATCATTTCAAAGTAAGAAATCTGGGGGATTATTCCATACAATCTCGAGTGAATCACTCGCCTTCGTGAAACTGGCCAGCGAGTGAGCGAGGATATTTCTTTCTCTAGGAATCCAACATGGTAAATTTATTCTGGCTTTCTCTATGAGGTGTTGAATTTTCCTGATGGCATCTACACAGCAAATATGAGGGTCTACCTCCTTATGAACCATGTGAATGTCTTCCATTGCGTCACCAATAATCGACACATTTTCATCGCTAATCTCCACTGCCCATCTCGTCGCTTCCAGCAAGGCGAGAGCCCCAACTTTGGTTGGGTTTACTTCTCCAGAAAATGTTTTACAGTCGCCTACAGAATCGGTGCTCATCATCTAATAGCTTACTCCGGAAGTTGAGAAGCCTTCTCCCGTACCCTCGTCAAAGAATAATCTGGTCCCGTCCTCCCGTACCCTCATCAAAGAATAATCTTCTCCCATTCTCCTGTACCCTCGTCAAAGAATAATCTGGTCGCAATAAGGAGTGCGGCTAGAGTTCTTCTGAAAGGAGTTCTGGCCACTGGTTCGCTGCCTTACTACTTCCGAGATTAGCGACTACTCCCTCCACCTTCAGGTCCCATGCATTTGTTTTCAAAGGTTTTTCGGTTCTTTTGAAATCATAGCCCATCGTATATCACGATTATAAGCTCGGTTTCATCCTCACTACATGTTTGTATCATATTTTTTTTAAAACAAAACTTTCCCCTATGTATTAGTAGGGTTATCTAGTGATCAATAAATTGAATGCAGATTGCTCAGTATCAAGAGAATTTTGGTCATTGACTGAGTAAAATTTAGAAGTTTTAACGTTTAAACTTGACTGAAGGGTTAATGTATTTTTACCATCTCAGAAAGTTTCAAACTCGTTTAACCACGTCTGAAATATAGGGAGAAAAATAGGGTTTTAGTTTGAAACGTTTGATTCCTAGAAGCCTCATAAATGATGGACTCTCAAACTAATCTGGACCAAAATTATTAATATGAGCTCGAGTCCCGACCCATCACGGCCAAGCGGTGCAGTCGGGTTATAGCCCATCGCATATCAAGATTATAAGCTTGGCTTCAACCTCACTGCATGTTTGTATCAGATTTTTAAAACCAAAACTTTCCTCTATTTATTAGTAGGTTTATCTAGTGATCAATAAATCAAATGTAGATTGCTCAATATCAAGAGAACTTGGGTCATTGACTGAGTAAAATTTGGAAGTTTTTAACGTTTAAAATTGATTAAAGGGTTAACGTGTTTTTACCATCTCAGAAAGTGTCAAACTCGTTTAACCACGTCTGAAATATTGGGAGGAAAAATAGGGTTTCGGGTTAAAACATTTGATTATCCGAGAAGCCTCATAAATGTTGGGTTCTCAAACTAATTTGGACCAAAATGATTAATATGGGCTCAAGACCCGACCCATCACGTCAAGGGGGTGCAGTCGGTCTGCAGTGGTGTGTGTGAGGGGTCTTTATTCCTCTTGCTCACTCAAGATATTTGTGAAGCACTTCCATATTTAAACTACACTCATCCCTTCGCATATCAAGATTATTAGTTTGGCTTCATTCTCACTGCATGTTTGTATCAGATTTTTTAAACCAAAACATTCCCCAATGCATTAGTAGGGTTATCTAG
Source organism: Rubia peregrina (assembly GCA_032355705.1). Classification (NCBI taxonomy): domain Eukaryota; kingdom Viridiplantae; phylum Streptophyta; class Magnoliopsida; order Gentianales; family Rubiaceae; genus Rubia; species Rubia peregrina. The sequence goes on from JAULKK010298039.1 coordinate 9,358, forward strand.
TGATCAATAAATCGAATGATGATTGCTCAATATCAAGAGAACTTGGGTCATGGACTAAGTAAAATTCAGAAGCTATTAATGTTTAAACTTGATTGAAAGGTTAAAGTGTTTTTACCATCTCAGAAAATTTCAAACTCGTTTAACCACGTCTGAAATGTAGGGAGAAAAAAATAGGGTTTTAATTTAAAACGTTTGATTATCCAAGAAGACTCATAAATGTTGGGCTCTCAAACTAATCTGGACCAAAATGATTAACATGGACTCGAGACTCAATCCATCACGTCCAAGTGGTGCAATCAGTCTGCAATGATGTGTGCGAGGGGTCTTTATTCCTCTTGCTCACTCAAGATATTAGTGAAGCATTTCCATATTTAAACTACACTCATCCCTTCTAAACTTCATATGTGAGACTAAGAATAAATACAGAGTTTTTCTTATTTCCTTCAAAATTGATTTTGGGTTGATTGACACATTTACATTACTAACAATACTATATAATTATCATATATTATAAACGTAGCATATATTGTCTTTAATTACAATTACCTAATTAATAGAAGGCAAAGTTTTGGGAAAAACTATCTTTCCATAGCCTTATGGAAACAAGGGATTTAATTACAATAATAAAAGGTGAAAGGTCTTAATTGAAATATTAAAATTATATTTTATAATGTGTAGTAGTTATAAAGTTTATAACCCGATTCATGCAACCCAATTTTTTTATCTTCGTTTCTTCTAATTTACACTTTATACATTGGTCTTTCCATGACTTATGGAAAGACCGACTTTCAAAAGACGGACTCTTAATAGAATTTTAATTTACAGTATATTATGTGATATTTAAACTGATGCTTTATAACTGATTACTTAAACTTATCAGATGTGATATATTATAATTTAACATATGTTGAATTATTCTACAATTATTCATTTAGTTATATTATCATTACAACACAGATGTATAATTCGGATACTGTATCAAACATATTGCATCAGTATCTTATAGTATATTTATAATTTAGTTAATTATTTTCTTGTTCTCTCTTTTACCGAGTTCTAGCGTGAGATAGGCAAACACTATATTTTATCAATTAATTTGTAGTTATTAATTAATTATGGGATAATTATATAAACAATTTACAACTATAACATCTAATACTAAGATTTTATAATTTTATATAACATTTATGTAATTATATAAATTATATGTTATGATACATTTAATATGGCATTAGCAATTAATAGTAAATTGCTAATATATTATAATACTGGATATTATTTACGAGTCAATATCATTATAAATGTTATAATGGTGCAAAATGGTACATTATCTTGGATATTACACATTTCTCCAGTTGGTACTATAAGGGTATATAATATTTATAGGGTATCATCCGAATGGCCTTGCTCAAAATGATATTGAACTAAAACTGACTTATGGATAATATTATAATTACTAAATTGATTTATAATAAACTTATTCATTGTAATATGCTACGTATTTATCACTATATTACATACCATACTAAATATCAGTATAATGATTATATTACATAACATACTAAATATCAGTATTATGATTAGTTATAATAAATGTGGATCAATGACATGCCTAAAGTCTCTGATTCCATCACTCGAGTCGAACATCCTTCCCAAAAACCTGAAAAAAGTTAATTTAAAACAATTGAAAAAGGATCATTTAAAGGAATGAGTCCATGCTCAGTGAGGTCTCAATGGTTTAGAAGTATTTACCTAGTGATGCTATATTATCATGTAACACGGAGAAAATGAGATAAATAAACACATATTTCATATAAAGGATATAGAGAGAGGAGTATACGTAGTAATCTATCAAGTCTCTAAATGAGGTTACAGTTGGATTCCCAATTATGCTTCAACCTTCCAGAGAGAAAGTATTATCTCGAAGATTTGAGAGAGAAGAAGAAATCTCAAGGATCAATATCGACAACTCACGCCCGTAGAGAAAGAAAGAACTGTGTTCAGCACACAGTACATCTTGAGAGTACGAACAAGAACTTCTTAGACATCTAGCTAAACAGTTTAGCCCATTGCTGACTCGTTGGTTTCGAAGCTAAGCAGGGTCGGGGCCACCCTTATCAAGCATGAGTACAAGCAAGTAATTGGCCTAGTGCGATCAAGTACACAACCGGGCAACATGAAAATTGAAACTCATGAAGAATACAATAATTATTTTAGTCCTGAAGCTGCACCAACACGAAAGTAAAAGGAGTACACTGAACATTATGAAACACCAAAAATCCAAATCCCTGAAGTTGCTAAAATAAGAGAGCGAAAGTAACTTGAATCCACTCTCTTTAAATTTGTAGCATATTATGTATGACTGGGCATCAGTCCTATTACTTCGTCGCTTACAACTCGTTACCATGTTTCAAATCTTCCTTATTCTCCTCATGGCCATCATCCTGCATGTCTGGAGTCCACATGGCAAGGTTATCCCGTAAAAACTGCATTTTCAAAGAATATAATGCACTCCAAAAATATATTTCACTAACCAACAGTGCCTTAAGAATGTACCTTTTTCACACAAGACAGAACTTTGATGGTAATAAAAGTGATTAAGTGATAATTGTGCCAGTAAAAGCTTGCAAAAATGCATATGTTTTCATTTCTCCTTTTTCGAGTGACAAAGAGAAATAGTCAACAAAGATAAGGATGCATGTCAAGAAAATAAAGTAAATCAGGCAAAAAACACAATATAACATTACCTCAGTAATTTCTTTATTAGAAATTGTGTCTGTGAATACATGATCTCTGTATTGTTTAAATTTAATATCTCTAACATCATATTTGTGCTCCATTTGACAAATTTATATGGCTCATCCGCTTTGTTGGTGCCTATATTAAGAGGATGGAAAGTTTATACCTTACATATTTAATCTGCTTAATGTACAAACTTAAATTGAGGGTGTGTTGTAAGTAGTTTTCTACAACTTATACAAGCCTATAAAGGTCTTGCTTTTGATTATTTCCAGAAATCCTTATTCTTACAAATGTACCAACAATTGTATTCTGAAATTCATCATCCTCTTCAAGAATATCCTCCATCAACTTTCAACTCAAGTATATTAAGTTAACATTGTATGTATCGATAGCTGCACAATTTATAGTTCATCTCAGCAGTTACTATCAATATAGATTTCTCATAACCCAAGCGCGCCTTAAATAATTTACCACAAAAATAGACATTGCAATCATCATCGGGAAACAAAGATTCTAGAAGCCAAAAAAATGAGGAGATAATTTATGCATGCAAATGTCAACCTACTCTTAAGGACTACATATAGAAAAAAACTACTTGAAAGAAATCAATTGGTGAAAGAAGTATAAGAAGAAAGATACAACCAAAAAATACTATAAAACCAAGCATCCTAAACTCACACTGTG
>JAULKK010298050.1:0-12782 GCA_032355705.1 Rubia peregrina
AAGAAGAATATAGACCCAGCGCGCGCTCCGCCACTGCTGACCGACCGTACCTCACCGCCCTGACATGATGAGGCGGGCGGGGTTGGGGTGGGTCGGATCGTCTTGAACCCATATTAATTTTTTGGTCAAAATTAGTTTGAGAGTCCAGTTTTATGAGACATCTCAAATTATTCAACTTGATTTTTATTAATCCCTATTTTTTGTCCTTGGTTTTCACTCAGTAAAACCACGTAGGTAATTTTTAATTGATAAGTTTTAAACTCCGAAACAGACTTGGTAAAAACGACGTGACTTTTTGATTTCGTAAAACTCTCATCATGTTGCTACGTAGAAGTGGAATGTTCCGCTCTTTGGGTTGTAGTGATTCCGTTAACTTTTTGCACGTCCTCCATTCTTCTCGTTCCTTTAGTTGTCTCGAGTGCCTACAAAAAGGTCAATCGACAGCAGTTTTGAAACACATTTTACAGCCTCCTTCTCTACTGCTTTTCTGAAACTTCCTTTCTCTATCTGAGCATAGTTAGTACGAGTTCCATCTCCGATACTTGAGTACACAAATATACATAGCTCTTGTGTTACCTTGGGGAACGAATGCCTTGTTTAAACCATGCACACTAGGTTTAGTGAATTTCATTTCAAATGAAGTGAATTATCAAGCCCACAGTTCTGTTTCCAAAACATACTTGTTTTTTTAATTTTTTTCTAAACAAAAAAAATTCACACCAGTTCGTTCTTTAAAACTGTTTTTGCTAAGACCAGTGACCAAACATTTTTTCGTTCTCTACTACTGATTTTACCAACAAAAATTGTGTAGGCCAAATCAGAAAATTCAATCCAACCTAAGTTGGGATTATTTGAAACGAAGTCATATGTTCTCGTGAACTAATTAGTAGTATTTAATTTAGTTCACTTCAATTTTACAGAAATTTAATTTAATAAAATTCAGATTAATTCAGTCATACTAGCATTATTTTTTTAATACACATATTTTAAGTAGTTGAAATTTAATTAAGTTCAATTTAATTTAGGGAAAAGTGCTTTTATAATCATACCTACTTGACATAAGTGTCAATATAACCTTTTGATAACTGAAAGTGCAGATATAACCTTACTTAGTTGATGTAAGTGCCTATATAACATTTTCCGACATCTGAATGCCAGATTTGATGGAAAAGTCAATTTTACCCTTTTACGAATGTACTGATATAACCCTATAAATTTTAAGAATGTGCTGATATAACCCTATAAGTTTTAAGAATGTGCTGATATAACCCTATTAGTGGTCTGACGGCGGTCCGGCGAACTCTGAGGGTAAATTTGTCAACTCAAATTCAGATTTTAACAATAAGGGTATTTTGACACTTATGTCAAGTAGATAGAGTTATATTGGTATATATCCCAAATTTTATTATTTGAAACAATTTTTGTTCCAACTCGATCTCTTATAACTTTATCGTTTTGGAAAATCCACTGTAGAATCGTTCCATTGCAATTTTTGAAAAATGCATATTTTATTGTCCTGCACAATTAAAATAGGAAAAAAGTGTAAAATTATATCTGAGTTTTTTTACCTTCAAAGCTTTGAAATTAATAGATCAAATATGCCCCTCCCTCGATGGAAAACGTCAATTAAAAGACTTTCAAAAGTCAGCTGGCTCTTATGATGTCTAAATGATTTGTAAGTGCATTTTTCATAGTTTTCAAATTTTGAAAATTCAGTGTCTAGGCAAAGAAAAAAGTGATCCTAACATTTGTTATCACGTCTCTTTTGCTACCTATTCCCAACCTCCACCACGAGAATTTGCTCTAATATTTTATGGCAAAGTCTTGGGAGATCGTTTTCCATAAATTTATGCAAAGATGGGATTTAACTAGAATAATAAAAGGTAAAAGGTCTTAGTTGCAATATTAAAAATTTATTATGTAACATGTAGTAGTTATAAAATTTATAACCCGGTTCATGCAACCCAAATTTTTTATCTTCATTTCTTCTAATTTACACTTTAAAGCTTGGTCTTTCCATGTCTTATGGAAAGATCGGCTTTCAAGAGACGGACTCATATTTTATTTTTAATAATACTATTAATATGGGTGCTAACTAAATTTCATTATCCATGATCCTTAAAAATACAAATTAATTAAAAATATATATATCTTTAAAATTATTTTGGAATAAAAATGCAATTTTCAAAAATTGATTGTTAATCTCTAACAATCTACTTTAATGTAAAAATAAGCACAAAATTTTCTTTTACTTTGACTAATTGTTAACTAGATAGGGTCATTTTTAATTAGTATAATAAATAGGGTGATTTAATATTTAATTTTATCTATTGCATTACGTAACCTATAATTAAGAAAACCTTTAAAAATGAATCTCAACATATAAATAATTATAATCCAACCTTAAAATAATTTAAATGAGATATTTTTAATTTGTCTAACTGTTAGTCGGTCTAACCAGAGACATTCTCAAAAATAAATAAAATATTAATATTAAATAAATATTCAGAAGGGAATCTTTATAATCAGAGTACATATAATTCCTTTTTCATTTCAATTCAGCCATGAAAACCTTTTGTTTTGCTTTCTGAGCCATGAACATCTGATCAGCAGTCACTGCCAATATTAAGTTACTTTTCGTCAATTTAACTTTCAGTAAGGGTAAAATTGATTTTCTTCTGTAGTCAAGATCGTATATGGTCTTCAAAAATGTTGACGGCCAAATATGGGCCTAACAAAGAATCTTAGGGTTCTTTATCCATTTTTAATACAACAAACTAGAGAATGTCTCCTGTGAGACAGTCTAAACTTTAGGCAGAACCCTTTATATTATTTTAGCTATATTTTAGCTCCAGTGACCTATCACCAATATTTTTCAGGAATTTTTTTGTTGAATTTTTTCCCATCATTTTCCTGCCATTAGCAGCCATCGAAAAAATTCAAAAAAAATCAATTAAATTATTTTTAAAATATAAAAAATTAATATGATCATCGAACTGAAAATTATAAACATCAACAAAAAAGCATAAAATATCAATTAAAAAATTGGAGCAAAAATATATTAAAAACAAATATAAAAATATAAAAAAAAATCAACAAAAAATTGAAAACATCATAAAAAGCATGAAAACATGAAAAAAGCTTCATTTATCAATTGTTTTTTAAAAAAAAAACTACAAAAATCAACAATATCAATCAAAAGCTAAAAACATCAATTCCTCTCACCTAAAATTCACCCAAAAAATGAAAACGACAACACAAGAAAAAAATACTAAAAAATCAACCTATGACACCCAAAATTACAAACATCAACTCGTATCACCTAGAACTCACTGAGAAAATGAAAGACATCAACATGAGAGAATATAAAAAAAAAGTAAAAATACCAACCCATATTACCCAAAAAACTACAAAAAAAATCGACTCATATCAACTAAAACTCACCCGAAAAATGAAAAACATCAACATGAGAAAAAATAAATAAAAACATCAATGAAAAAAACTACCGTACCTCAAGAGTATAAATTATTCTCTCAAAAATCATAAAACATCAATTATTTTTTAAAAAGTACTGCAAATATCAACCTATATCACCGAAAAAGTACAAACATCAATTTCTAACACGTGAACCTTATCTGGAAAATGAAAACATTAGCATAAGAAAAATAACACAACAAACATCAACTCATATTACCAGAACCTCAGCCGGAAAATGAAAAACATCAATATAAGGAATTTTTTTTTAAAAAAACTACAAAAATCAATCCATATCGCTAAAAAAAACTACAAAGTATCAACGCATATCAATTAAATATCACCCGAATAATGAAAAAACATCAACATAAAAGAAAAAAACTACAAACATCAACAAAAAGCTACACTGCCTCAACAATAAAAAAATCTACAAATATCAATCCATATCACCAAAAAAAACTACAAAACATCAACGCATATCAATTAAATGTCACCCGAATAATGAAAAACATCAACATAAGAGAAAGAAAATTACAAATATCAATAAAAAGCTACAGTACCTCAACAATAAAAATTCTTCAAAAAAAGGACATGGAAACTCAGTGAATCAAACAAGAGTGCTAACCACTGGATCAAACAATCTTTGCTGATAGGAAACTCAGTGAAATAAATATTAAACCTCAGCATGTATCTCAAGAACATAAATTCTTCAAAATAAAACGCATATTGAGTTTCAAACTCATGAGCTCTACCTCAATAGCCAGAGTTATAACCACTGAACCAAATAACTTTTCTGAACACATACTCAATCAATAAATATCAAACCTCAACATATCAGTTCCAAAAAAATAAAAATTAAACCTCACCTAGACCAAAGCTCAGCCGTCGTCGTCGTCCGTCGTCCGTCGTCCGCCGTCGCCGTCCACCGTCTGCCACCGACGTCACCTACAACTCAAAGCCTCTCATGAAGAAACGCGCAACTCGTCTTCTTCATCTGGCCGCGTGCATCTCACACGCCAACATCTTCTTCAGAAGATCTGCTTCTTCTTCCAGTCGCGTCGCCTTCCTAATCCATATCCTCGTTGACAAACCCTAGAACCCTCATCGTCGCTCCGCCGTCTGCAAACCGCCTCAATTTCACGTCAAATTCGACTTGAGCTAGGATTTCAATTCACTATCGAATTCGACACCTGAAACTGCCTCATCTCACCTCCGTCGAATTCTATGTGCCTCGTCTCCATCAATTTTTTTGTTGAATTCGATTCGCCTCGCCTTGGCGGAGTCAATTCCAGCAATATTCTTTCTATTCTGGAGAAGTGGTGGATATCCTGTGGAATTCCGGCAGAGTCCGGTGGTAACCGTCGGTCGGAGGCGGTTACCGGAGGGAGGAGACTGTTTCCAGTGAGAGGAGAGGTTCACGAGCAGTTTCTAGAAACGGAGGAGGAGCAGAAAAATTAATGAAAATTCTTGATTTTAATATTTATATAGTTTTTTATAATTGTATAATAGGTCCCTGGATTTATTATCATATTCTTAAAAAATTCCATCCCAAAATGAAATTTATAATAATTGCATAATACACCCTGCCTAAAGTTTAGGCTACCTAAAACAAGACTTTGTGAAAACATTTTACCTTTCGATAATTCTAATTCAACCGATCATCTTTCCATTGTCATAGGAAAGACGGTATTTTCCAAAATTTAACCTAAAATCTATACTAATAAAATTGATGTAGTAGTTAAAAAGATGTGTTTCCCAAAATTTTACCTAAAATATATACTAATAAAATTGGTGCAGAAGTTATTTTGTGGGAGTATCTTCGGTTGAAGAAATTTTGTCCATCGAGAAATGCTGCACTTTTCGTGTTTTTGGATAATGGTTATGTAAGACTTATACTTTGCCAGAGAACCATGGGAGGAGAGTATGCTGGAGCAACAATATAAGCAATAATTGGTAGTTGATATAAATACCTTATTCTAACCATTACTAATGTGGGTAATTAGTTAACAATAATCGCCATAAACTATAATCAACCATAATCGCTAGCAAAATCAACTAAACCTAGTACACAACTTATAAGAAATGCAGATCTAATCAACAAATAATCATAAACTTTAATAAAATACAAACTAAATTGATATTGTCAAATTCATAAACACTAAAATTTTGAATTATCCAAAAACAACATGTTTTAAACGTACAATAAATTACCCTAAACTAATTCTAACTAAAAGAATAATAAGATGATGAGTAATATCCTTCAAATGTTGTGATGTTGTCACCTTTCTTAAATGTGTTGAGCTCGAGTGACATATGCATAACAATATTAAAATTTGATATTAATGACTTGAAATGTATAAATATCTTATAGATGTTCAATAAACAATATATTTAACAATAATACAACTTCATATGTGATTTTTTATTGTGAACACAATAAAAAAAATACATAGAAAGTAAATGGATATACTCTAAATCCAAACAAAAATTTAAAAAGGATCATAATTATATATATATAAACTAGTTAAAATGTTAACATTATTCTACCAAACTTAAGAATTATAAAAAAAATATGTAATATATATGGGAATATTACCTGAAATGTTTTACCATTGTGGTTGGGTTTTTTTGTCATTGCCTTGTTGTAATAGTTTCCAGTTGTTTTTGTTTGGCTTGCAATGGTTGTTTACATGATTATCTTCTCCCTTAATAGTTATTCTTCACTCCACTGAGATATCACCCAAATCATAAAAAAAGGTTAGAAAACACAACTACGTAGTAATTCCTGTCAAACAAGATTTGTGCAAATAATTTAAAAAAAGCAATAGTAATTAAAAGAATATATGAGAAAACTTGCCAATGATGAGCTGATGAGCGGAATTGAAATGAGTTTGTAGATATTTGAGAAGGTGGTGGAGGGTGAGTAATATCATAAGCCACTACGTGTGACCAGTATCCATTGAATAAAGAAGAAAATGGGCGAGGATGGTTGCGTGCCATTTTTTATCACCCAAATTGACTTCTGCCTAAACAGATGGAGACCAAAATATTCCCAACTCTTTGATCTCATCTAATATTGACATATTTAAAAATAAATATTTATGTATATTTTATATTTTACACCACCTTCCTTTTATATTTTTTTTAAAAAAAAACTATTGTGTGATTTATCTATACTAAAACCAATATTAGCAACCTATCTATTTAATTATTCAAATTCACATCTATATTATTTTGCATTTAATATTTATTGTTAGTGTATTAATTAAAATTTATTAATTTATTAATTATTTCAATAGTTAATTACTTTTAAAAAAATCAACCATGCATAAAAAAATTATATTGTAATGTAAATGTACACATAAATATTGTAATGTTAACACAAAATGCTTTTAGAATATCATCTCACTAATGTTGGTTTTGGCACACTAGAACTACATCAATGACATTAATTTTTAATGTAAATTTAGAACTATAATGTGTTATATTACATTTAATAATGAATTAATAACTCATGTATTCCAACATTAGTTTGGGCGTAAATTATGCAATGTTGAGATAAAATGACATCACAACACAATATTTAAAATGTTGTTATACGTAACTATACTAACATAAATTTTATTAATAGTATCTTGCTATCTTACCTGGTGTCGTTATAGGATTCTATAGCAACATTAGTTTAAAAATCATAAAATATATGTTGGGATATATCCATTTTGTTGTAGTGCATTGATGCAAAAACTGGTAACATACTGTGGTCATTCGAAATCGGAGCCACCATATACGGTGGCTTGTCCGTTAAGAATGGGTGTGTCTATGTTGGACAGGGACACAGAGCTCCAGTGTTCACTACTACTGGGAACCTATTTGTTTGCCTTTTGCACAGATCACCAAACTTCCTAAGCTTCCGGCCTTGGCGTGTTTCGTGGTTGATGTTTTATAATTGGATTAACTGTCTTTCAGCACAAATTCGATGTAACAGCGCTATGTTATATAATTTTAGAAATCTGTATAAATTCTCATCTATTTCTCACAAGTGTAGGATGGGGGGATTAAAAGCGGTTTTCTTGGACCAGAGAAAGCACTTTTAAGATGACTTTTCTGGTCCTGCCTTTGATCCTCTTAGATCAAAGGCGGTTCCGAGAACCGTCTTTGTTGGATATCTTAGAATGGGTTTATTTACGGCCTTTAACCAGCTAGAGGAACCGCCTTTAAACGTCTTCCAATTTTGGAACGTATTTGATACCCTCGGGTTCACATACCCGTTCCGGTACTAGAACTGTAATTAGGTACCTGGAATAGCATCAGGTTTGAAAAACTGCTTCCTGGTAAATCTTTGTGTGTTTTAGTGCTTCCAGTATCAGAAGCACAAACCTGTTCTGGTACTTGAACATTCATCAAAGATGGCTACTTGGTTCTTGATTCGGGTGTCATTTTCGGCGCGGCACTAGTTTTTACATTTAAAATCAGGCAGTTTGCACAATAATGTTACGAACTCGGATTCTGAAATGATAACAAAAATGTCATTTATTATATTTTCTTAATTTATTATTAGATTAGGGTTTTAGGAGGTCAACACTATACTCTTTTTCCCACTGAATTTTTTAATGAGGAAGTGTGATCATTTTAGTTTATTTATATTCCATAAACTATGTCATGTTGGCTTAGAAGAGTTTTCATAATATTTTAATTAGGTTTAGAATATTCAGTTGTATTATGATTAGAATTAGATTTGGTAGGTTTAATTAAGGTAGATTCATTCAAGAATTCATTCATATTTGTATTGATTTACTTGGATGAATATGATCATCATCCTGTACTTTAGTTAGATTTGGTTTTAGTTTGTTAAAGCTGCCATAATTATTTTTCAGTTTCTATTTGTACTGGCCAAATTTTACCCTATAAATAAAGGGGCTTGGAGGAGATATTACAAAAACATTATTATCAATCAAAAATTCAGATTTTCAAGTTTATTTCTTGGGAGTATTAATTTTCATTGTTGCTTAATCCTGCAGGCTAATTAAGTATCAATACCTTTTGTGATCCTGCGGGCTAGTTAGTGAACAAAGAACCCTTTATTTGTGAGTTAATCCTGCAGGATAGTTAACGAGAATTTTTTTTTGAATTGTGAACTAATCATGCGGGCTAGTTGGCTTTACAATTCTCGAGTTGTTCAAGATCCTGAGGGTAAGTTTTGATCAGTTTGTGCGGTTTTATTAGGGTTTGTGAAATCCCTCGTTTAGTAAAAGATCTAAAATTCCGCAACTAGATTTTTCGCAAGGAAATTCATATCATTTGGCATCAGAGCAAAGCGAAAGTTTCTGTGATCATCATACCAGTCGGCATCAGTTGGCATCGTTAGGGGATATCAATTGGCACCTTCATATCTGTATTATTTTGGAGCAAGAAAATTTATCTGTGATCGCTCAAACGACCTACAGATAAGAGTTCCATTCTTGCTAATTTTATTTCAGGAAAAAAAATATTTAAAAAAAGAACAGAAATCCGCCGCCACCGCCATACAATTTTCTGCCGCCACTGCTCAGCTACATCACCGATTAGAGTTCTTATCCAGCCAGCGACTACCTTCAGGTGTTCTTTTTTCCCCATTTTCCGGCACCAAGGGTTCTCCACCGTTATCCTTGCGATTCTATTCGAGATTGAAATTGAATTATGATGTCGCATCTATTCGTAGAAAATACCATTGGCAACATGTAGAATCTTTATGAAATGGTCAAATAGTTGAGAACCCCACATGAAATACATAATGAAAAGATTTACATTGTCAAAAGATGAAGTGATATGAATAAATAACTGATGTAACCTCTTTTTGGGCCAATAGGATTCTATTGTCGGGAGAATCTTCAATCGATGTCCTGGCTTGCACTCCATTGTCTTTCACCTCGATCTTGACCGGAGAGTGGTGGTATCCTCTTAATGGTGGCTCTCAATAACTATTTAGATCATTTGGGTTGTCGGGCACTTGAAGACCAGTGTGTTTCACTAACTTCCAAATTAAAATTTCTTAAAGCTCTAACCGCTTATCCCTAAGAATTTCTTTCTTTTGCAAAGTGTAGAGTCTTGAAGTCTTGGCCTTATTATACGAACATACAATTTCAAAAGCATGTCTTTGTGTCAAGAACACCCCAACTCTTCTTGCGCGCCCCCAGGTGGTCGGCCTTTCTAGTAGCCTCAGACAAAATTCCATGCTTACCGGTTGGAATGAATTGACCTTCATTTTGATAATGTTTTAATTTATCCTAGTTGACGCCAACAAAAAGATTATGAGTAAATAATCCAACTTTGGCAAGAAGTCAAATAAATTATAGCATGTAGCATAAAACAAATTAATGGTACTCGTAACACTTTTTCGCAATTTGAACCTCCTCATCCTTCACATGTCGACCCTCCTTGTTTTGTTGAGCTTTTAGGAATATATCACAACGTTCAATTTGATCGACATCCAACTAAACAACTGATGCCCAAGCCTCTTTCTCAGTCATCCCCCTTCCATTGCCAATAAAACATCTTGTTCAAAATTTTCCTTTATGATCTCTAGCGCTTCCAACTCATGACCTCCCTGGCTCTTCCGATGCGGAGTTATGTTCAACTTAGTATTCTTTTTTCATCTCCCATACCTTATAAGAAACTGGAAAATCCAAGAAACATGAACACTACAAAATCTTAATATAATCTACTATATTTCTTTGTAGTGTACTAACATTTTTCTCATTCTCTAAAGCTATTCTCTTATGGATCTCCCAACTCTCCTCTTCAATTTGCGTGTATGTAAGCCATGGACGATCACCTTTTTAATTTGAGAAGAAATAATCTCTTGACAATGTGTACTTGTGTTCTCTCCAACTTTTTGATAACAAGTTCATCGTCCTCTTTCTTAATTCATCCATATTCGGGGCCTCAATTTCAAGGGTCTCTATGGCGACATATAAAAGTCAAAGTCATTGTAGATCTCAATTTTTGTTTAAGAAAAACATAATGGGATTAGAAAAAGAAATGCAAACAAGTACGTAGTTGTACCTTATACTCCATCCATAAGGTGGCTTTGTAGTCTTTCACCCCATCATGCCAATTATCGTAACATATGTCAACCCTATTCCTAACTACTTTCCCAACCCAACTTGACCACTTTGCGCGTTCTTCCGACAAACATGGTCCATTTTCATTCAAAATCAAAGGATTCCTTTCTAGCAATCCTCCTTTCAAGCATTCTACAATGTGTTTTCACAATTCCAACCACTCTCGAACCTCTTCCTACTCATCCTCATCAACCGTTGTTTCTGTGTTTCCATCTCTAGAACTTAAATAATCATCCTGACTCCTTTTCTGATACGATATCAAAGATGTCATTTATTATATTTTTCTTAATTTATTATTAGATTAGGGTTTTAGGAGGTTAACACTATACTTTTTTCCACTGGGTTTTTTAATGAGGTAGTGTGATCATTTTAGTTTATTTTTATTATTATTATTAATGAAGCCATAAACTCGACCGTGTTGGCTTAGAAGAGTTTTGGTAATATTTTAATTAGGGTTTAGAATATTCAATTTTATTCTGATTAGAATTAGATTTGGTAGGGATTTTTTAAATTCATCCAATATTTGGATTCATTTACTTAGATGAATATGGTCATCATTTATATTTAAATTGGGTAGTTTAGTTAGATATGATATTAGTTTCTAAAAGCTATCATAATTCTTTTCAATTTCTAACAGGAGTTACCAAATCCCACTCTGTTTCTATTTCTGGGTGACCGAATTATACCCTACAAATAGGGAAGACCATCCACGAAATTTTAAAAATATTATTATCAAAAAATAATTCAGATTTTTGAGTTCAATACTTGCGAGCATTAATTATCATTCTTGCTTTATCTTACATGTTAATTAAGTATCGATACCCTTTGTGAAATAATCATGCGGGCTAGTTAGTGAACAAAGAACCCTTTATTTGTGAGTTAATCCTGGGGGCTAGTTAACGAGCAAATTTTCGAGTTGAGCATCAATCACGAGGGCTAGTTGGTGATTAGTTCATGCGATCAAGTGAGGGTTTGCAGATCCCTTCATTCAGTCAAAGATTTTAATTCCACAATCCAGAGTTTTTGCAAGGAGATTCATATCATTTTCCTAGACATTATTCTACACAAAATCTAATGCCATCTCGTTCAACGATGCATTGAATTGGACAAACCTTCAAAATTGAACCAAAATAAATAAATTCTTATTATTATGCATCAATAAAAAAAATAAAACTACATCATCTTGCATTGTATTATCTTTAGACAAATTCTCACTACAATGATAAGATTTGCATTAGCACACAATTGAAAGATGTTGATTGGCATCGATTCTTTCAATACCCTTGAAAGAACAATACACATATTTGAGAATGGAACTCGCTCCCAAATGAGTAAATGAGTAAATGAGTAAATGAGTAAATGAGAATGGCCGGCTGCACAGCCTGTGCTATTTTGGGCTTTTTTAAGGCCCAAAATTCTACTACTATATATGAAGCCTATGTGATAAGATGTCAAAAATGTCATTTATTATATTTTTCTTATTTTAGTATTTTTAGGAGTTTAACACTATACTCTTTGAGTCCGTCTCTTAAAAGACGGTATTTCCATAAGTCATGGAAAGACCAAGGTTTAAAGTGTAAATTAGAAGAAATTAAGATACAATTTTCGGGTTGCATAAATCGAGTTATAAACTTTATAACTACTACTCCCTCTGATTTTCTAACATTGGTCTCCTTAAACCACTAGTTTTTCCGTGCAATGTTTGACCATCGATAACTTTTGTTATATATATAACAATAGACATCATGTGAGATGTCTTTGGATTCTCCGTAACGTGTAGTTTTCGAAAAGTGAATTTTTATCGTTTTTTATTAGACGCAACTAAAGTTATCGGTGATCAAACATGACATGGGAAAATGTGAAGAAAAAGGGAGACAATGTTAAGAAACCAAAGGGAGTATATATATATATCTTATAAATATATAATATATTAAAATTAAATAAAAATGAAAACTTCAAATAAAAATAAATTTTTAAATTTTTAAAAAACATTAATTATTAGTCGTGGCAGGGCAGCGGTTGTCGAAGGCGGCAGGTGGTGGCCGGCGACTTTCCAGCGGTGGTCCGACCATATTTCTAGCCAGGGTCTGGCAAAATTCTGGCTGGTGATGGTTCTCATTTGTGGCTCTCATTGATCCAAATGTGAGCCACAAGACAAAAAAAATCAAATGTTAGTCATTGGATGAGAGTCATGCGATGAGAGGCACA
>JAULKK010298058.1:0-12782 GCA_032355705.1 Rubia peregrina
AAACTTTGGGGGGTTTTCCTCAAAAGAGAGCATTCTTTTAATTTTCTTTTGTGTGTTTCAGCTCCTAAGCTGCAAATTCAGGTAATGTTGTAGCTTTTGTGTTTAGTTTCTTTCTTTAGCATGTTTGTGGAAGAAAGAAGAGCTTTAAATTTGAATTTTTTTTATGTTTTGAGGATGTATGTGGGTAATGTGAGTGCTTGCATGCTAGACTAACTGTGGGGGAGAATCTGGACTCTTAATTTTGATTACATGATATGCTAAATGGTGGATGTTTAGGGTAGTATGATTCTTGCTAAGTGAGATTCTCTTGGTGCTTAAACATTTATATCTTTCCATTACCATCTCCTCTTGTATTTGCTAGAATGAGGCCTAAAACAAGTAGAGTTGAAAAAGAAAGCTCTTCCCGGGTTGAAAAGAGGGGAATTCAGCCCAATTAGAGAGGCAAGGG
This sequence comes from Rubia peregrina, assembly GCA_032355705.1. NCBI lineage: Eukaryota > Viridiplantae > Streptophyta > Magnoliopsida > Gentianales > Rubiaceae > Rubia > Rubia peregrina. Next base: position 449 of record JAULKK010298058.1, read on the forward strand.
CCAGACTAACATGTTATACTAACTCCCTTGATCATTTATGAATTTATGGGCTTGAAAAAATATTTGGGAGTGTGACTCGGAAATGGAAGAACTTGGCGAGTCCAAAGAGGGTTATGCTTTAAAAAAGGTTTGCGTGCAAGGAAACCCCGGTGTAACTTGGCCTACTCCAATCTGTATCACATATATATATATTATCTTGAGTAGGCTTAGAGGGGTTCCTTAATCGGCACGCAAACACATATTTGTATTGGACTTTGGAGTTCCCTGCCACATTGGAGCAAAAGGAGAATGATTGAGGGAAAATGTCAATCAACTTCCACCTCTATGAAAAGTAGATCACAATTTCTAACCGAGAGATAACTAGAGCATTCAGGCGGACATATGGGAAAGAGGTTCCAAGGACATACATGCAAGGATGTCCCTTCGGGTTGCATAGCTTTTGGTGGCATATGACAGGGGTAGATATGAACCATTGAGGTAGGAATACCACAATCATCCACCCTGCTTTGCGGTATGTCCAACGACTCCTATCCATGGGTTTTTTTGCCGTGGAGAAATCACCAATGCAACAACAAAGATGTGGAGGTATTTAGGGCTATGTCTCTAGACAACACCTTATATCCTAACTTCATGGAGATGTTTGTTGATGAGTGTTTTTATTGCAGCAAGGAAGAGAGCCGAGAGAATTCCCATGGGAGGCATGGCCGGCCTACTTTCTCAATACATAGGGCATGAACCTCTGACTACCCTTGGATTAGTGGGTAAAAGACATACAGAGACAAGGTACATGATTGAGAAGTTGTTAGAAGAATCCATGGTCACCACCACCTCTTCAAAGGATCATTTCATATGGCTCCATGGTGGCACGTAGGTATGTAACTTCATGGTTCTACCACAACCAAAGCTTACTACCATTGCTAACCACACCACATCGGAGAGCATATTCATTGCCCCTGATCCAATCTACAAGAAATACTTCCTTGACACACTATCCACCCCGAATGTGGGCAATGATGAGGAGCAAGTGGAGATCCCTACTAGAGCACAACCAACACCACCCATGCTACATGTGGACTTTTATGAGCAATTTAAAGTATTTGGGCAGTAACTCTTGAGTTCAACCCAACAAATCCAAGAAATGAGCCACATGGTAGATGGGATGATAGAACAACTAGTATCCATGGGATAAGAGGTTCGAGAGGAGTTTGCTTTTGCGTATCAAAGGGCCGATGTCTAAGAGGAGGCCATGGAATAACTATCAGAAAGGATGCCAGCATCCCACCTTGATGGCTTCCATGAAATTATCCCCAATGAAAGGCAAGAAGAAAGAAGGTGAAGGTACGATATGAGGCACAAGAGAGGCCCTTCGGGGTCTCATGAGTAAGTTTCTATTTACCTCCTTACTCCACTTATATTTTTGGGATGTTTTGTACATTAGAGACAGTGACACTTAGATATTTTAGCAGAATTTTCTTGGTGTTTGTTTTACTTTCTTGTAGCATGAAGCTCACTTCTGGAGAAGTTTATGTTACTTGAAAATCCAAAAAAATGGAAAATTGAAGAAAAAAAATCTCGCTAAGTCAAATCCCAAAAGGGTGACTTAGGAAAAATTGGGAGGTCCGAATAGGTTGAAAACCTCAAAGGAAAAACTATGCAAAAAAGAGAGTCCAAAAAGGTGAGAAAAGGGAGAGGTGTGAGGCTTGAAAGAAAATGAGATGTTAGGATGAAAACCCGAGAGGCTACTAGGCAAAATGAGAAAAATTGAAAACTTTATCATATGCTTCTCTTGTGATGTCTATTTGGTAGATTCTTTGGTAGATTGAACTAGTTATCACCATTCTTCAGAACTTGATACCTCATTTTATTAATGGTTTGTTGGTTGGATTTGGGATGTGAGAGTGTGACATTCTTGTATCTTAGGGTTAGTGTAGTTATAGGAATAAAATGTTGGATGTTGTGGGAAATTACTTGCTTAGTATACTCTGAGATTTTTATTTGTTCTTGTTTACTCCGGGACGAGTAAAGGTCTAAGTGTGGCGGAATTGATGAGATATCAATGCATGTTTTCTTAGAGCATTTAACATCTCTTTTCAATGCTTTTGTTGGTGAATAGTTAGGTTTAGATAGGTTTTGAAATATAGGAAGTTAGAACCATCTTTTTTTTTGTTTTCTTATGTTACTTATCTATTTTGTGAGTTAATTGTGAACCTAACGAGACTTTACCCTTGTGAGTAACTAGATCTCTTTTTGTGAGCTTGAAAATTTATATAACTCATGAATAAAGGCTACCCACAAGGATTGTAGTAGATTGAAGGCCAATCAAAAAGTTGGTAGAATAATGAAGGCCATTGAGTTTAAAATGGTAGAAGATTGAAGATTAAAAATGAGCCAATAGTTCGGAAGAAAGCAATAAAGCACGAGCAATGCAATTTTGCATAGCCCATGTAAACAGCCTGTGCCCAAAAGAAGACCCAGGATACGGGTTGTGCGGATCAGCACGACCCATGTGAACAACTCGGGCCCAAAAGAAGACAAAGGACACGGTCTGTGCAAATCAGTGCGACCCGTGTAATTGGATAAATGAAGAGAGGGCTCCAGGACACGATCCGTACAATTTAGAATGACCCTTACAAGAAACATGAGTAGATCTAAGCTTTAGGACACATGCTAACAGTTAGCACCAAGACAACCTTCCAGGTTATGGTCTATGTAGATGCGCACAGACCGTACCACACGAACCGTGCAAACCTGCATCGGCCATGCATGTCTAGACACTAGGGTTTAATAATTGGGCTTTTGGATATCTTATTCTCTTCATTATTTAAAGGTCTAACTTTTCTAGGTTAAAGAGAAGACGACTTCATTTAGTTTAGATCTAGAATTTAATTCTCTCTCTTCATTCATTTCACATTCCCATGACATTTAATTCATTGAATGCCATGGGTTTGATCCTAGTAGTTTAATTTCTAACTTAGGGTTATTTTTAAGGTATGTTATAACATTCGATTTGTGAGACTTCAAGATTCATGTCCATTTATTATTCTATGAATATCATTTCAAGATTCGTGTCTATTTATTATTCTATAATATAATTCTTAATTCATGCTTTAGCTTCTTCCTATAATTAATGTATTGAATGTGCTTGGGATGTACACATAGTTAGATTCTTGCATGATACAATGCTAGACTTTGAAACTAAATTGGGAGTGTTACTTTACCAAACTTGCTTGTAGCCTCGTACATACCAGGGGGTAACACGAACCTTGTGAGCTACCAGGGTGGTAGTATGATGGTACCGTAGTTGGAATACTTAGGCAAACAATATTGAGAGCATCAGGCAATTGGCTCGGGTGTTGTTAAAATTCCTATTGTGATCGTACGGTCACTACAAGAGAGACGGGACTATAGTTTGAGGAAACTAAGCGTTGTTCCAACCTTAGGTTTATCATGAGGTATTGATGTCCCAAACACAAGAGGCTGAGGATGGGTAGCATGTGGAGTTCCGGATGATTCATGCCACTACTGGGTTTAACATGCGACTATATCAAGACATTGACTTTTAAGAACATGCTTATTAACCACGATAGTGAGGGCTAGAGTCTTCATTTTTAAGCATTTCTCTACTCTATATGTAGTTGAGGCAAGATGTTAAGGAGGGGGCAAAACTAGCTGTGTGACAGCTCGTGGGAGTTCCTAGGGAATTAACATCTCCACATATTGTGATATAGAATATAGATAGAATTACATGTCTTGAATTTGAATAGAGTTCTAGGATATAATCATAAATGTTAATCATGCAATGAAAATACCCCTAATGGTTGTTAATCATAGCTTTATCTTGTGTCCTTATATGCTCATAGTTATTATTTTAATATTCTCAGCACAAAACCCCCCAATGTTCGTTATTTCTGACACACACTTGGGGTGACGTCTGAGGGTGAACTTTGAGACGCTATTTATTGAACACCTTTATCCCAGTGGATCGCACCTGGACTTTCCACTATATACTTTATAGTATATAAGAGTGAGAACAAGAGCAACACAGTAAATCTCATCTTTGAATTGCGATCCCGTGGGTTTTTAACTGCGCCTGTAGGTTCCTTTCAAATTTCTGTGCCACTTCCGGGGATTTAGGGCGTGTTTAATTGATAGCTAAGCTTTTTATTTAATTTTTTTCTTTTTGTAGTTTTTGTGTTGAGCTCTTGTTTGTTTTCTTGAAGTCTTCTCATGTGGTTGCTAGTGTTTGTTTAAGAACGAGTACTGTTTAGTTCTTTGTTTATAATACATACCCATATAATGAACTTAAGATCTCTACATATCTTACCTCAAAGCACATGTAGATGTAGAAGAAGAAGGAGAGCAACCGAGGAAGTCCCTCAAAGACTAGTTGATACTGAGATGGTGAATCCAATGGGTGAGGATAACAGGACCCTCATAGAGTTGATGGCTCCAAATATGGAGAATCAACCTCTTTCCATCATTTTCCCACCTTTTCCCGTAAATGTGACATATGAGCTCAAGTCAGGAATGGTACAATGTTTGACTAATTTTTATGGGATGGCCGGAGAGGATCCAAACAAGCACCCCTCCGAGTTCCATATTCTATGCACTAATATGAAGCCTCCGAGTGTGTCTAAATTTTTTTACAACCTTTGGTCTTTCCTCTGTTCACTTAGAGACTCCGCTAAAGACAAATTGTACTATTTTCCTCCGGAGCGCATTATAATTTTGATGGTCATGAAAAGGCATTTCTTGGAGAAATTATTCCCCGCGTCAAAGTCCTCCGGGCTAAAGAAGCAAAATTACAACATTTTCCAATATTCCAACAAGACTCTTATGAGTATCGGGAAAGGTTCAAGCGGTTTTTGGCTAGTTGTCCATATCACCGCTTCAAAGATGGTGATTTGTTATACTATTTCTTCGAGGTTTGTGTGATGATGATATGAGAATGGGGAATGCATCTTGTAATAGATCCATTGCAACCAAGAGTCTGAAAGACGCCATGGCACTTTTTGAGGAAATGACAAATGGAAAAAGGCAGATTTGCACTAGGTCGAGAAGTAGAGCCGGTGAAGAGGTGACCCACTCTCCTAATTTAGAAGATCAAGTTCAAGTGCTTGCTTCGATGATAAAGAAATTTATGGGGGGGGGGTTAAATTGGATAGAGTGTGTGGGGTGTATGAATTGGATCATCCAACCGACATGTGTCCCCAAGTGAAGGATGAAATTGAAGAAGTGAAAGCCCTAGACCATAATGGTACCTCTCATTAGTAGATCATTCGAACATTTATTCACTTTAATAACCTTTAAAACATAAATAGAACATGCTTTTTTGTAAGAATACAACTACCCCACCAGTAGTTGTACACACGTCCTTTAGTTATTGGCATCACTAACTTTATCAGCTTCAGCAATACACTGCCATAAACTCTTTGTCATCCAAAATCCTTATCCCATCACCACTACAACTCAATGCTTTCTAAATAATCGTCACCCAAACACATTACATAAGAACCACACTTGAGTCCTTCATTTAGGCCATATTGGTTTATAAGATACACCATACCAACCTATTACAACACTACATCAGGCGACACAAGTAGGAAAACCATCTATGGTTTTGCAAATAATATTCTTTCAGCGATGTCGCGACTTAAGTGGGAAATCACATGTAGCTTCACTTCATTGGAACAACTTATTACTCACACGACACAAATAGGCAAATCACATACGGATTCACAATATTTGGGAAACTCATCTACCCTGCGACAAAAGTAGAAAAATCACCTATAGCTTCGTACATTACATGAAAATCACCCCAATAACATAAGTAGGGTATCCTCCTACAACTTCACCTAAAATTACCAAATCCAGTAATGTCTCACTTTGAAAATATACATACAAAAGTGAAAACACTCCTTGATAAACTCATACAAGAGTACACCTTCATCTGATCCAAAAAATAGCACATTGCATTACCCTACAATGTAGTCCCGTAGATCAGGACAATAGTTATATACAAGGGTATTATATATGCACTGCTCCAGTTACCATAGAATCGCTCTTATACATTCCACCATTAACAAAACATTTGACACTGGGACTTTTCGCACATTGGTCACGGTGGGGTATCATTATCACTAGATAGATTACATAGAAATCTACATTGCTATCACACATAGCAAATGATCCACGTATATAATCCATATGAATACGTGTGTTCAAAAGTGGGTACCCACATGTGTGGGTAGTTGAAAATGCGACTGTGGCCCGACCCTGGAGAATTGGGTACCGACAATACGGGTACCCATATCAATCAGACAGGGTAACGAGGTGCTCGTTGACCTGTTTAAAATTCAAATCTTGAGATAATTATTATTTTATTATGTTACATAAATTTGTATTAGTGCAAGAAAAATATTTTTACAATGATGACAATATGGTTTAATAATTGAATTCTCGTGAAATTTTTTGTACAGATAATTATCACTTTTTATCATTAAAAAATTCAGCATATAATTAGCACTAAGAGTAACACATTTGTAATCATATCATCATTCCCTAGTTTGGATGAACTTAATAAAATATGCTAAAATGATGGGGGGGGGAATAATTTTATTTGATTTTTTAAAATTTTGTGGAGAGGTTATGAAAGTTTGATACTCATTCTGTCCCAGCCATACCCGCTTTAAGAGAAAGTTGCTATTTTAATTTTTGAGATGTGAAATTACTAAAATACCTTTCTTCTTCTTCCTCCCATCCCTCTCCCTCTTCCGCTGCTCACTCATCTCTGCCACTGTCCGCCACTCCTCCGCCTCTCTCTTCTTCCTCCAATCCCTCTATCCCCTATCCCTGCCTACCTATCTCCACCTCTGTCCACTCCTCCGCCTCTCTCTTCTTCGTTCTACCTGCCCCAATATTGAAAAAAAGACTCAGATCATCAGAAAATTGATCCAACACCACCACCCGTTCAAAAACCAACTCCACCACCCGACCCAATACCCAACACCACTGCACGACCCACCTTGCTCCAAATCTGCAAGAAATCAGAGATGCGGCATAAACGGAGGTGCGATAGAGATGGAGACACGGCGGAGATGGAGACACGGCGGTTGAGAGAAAGACTAGGAGGCTAAGATGCGGCGGAGAGAGACGAGGTGGGGATTAGACGCGGTGGAGAGAGAGATGGGTGAGGCTGAGATGCGGTAGAGAGGTGTGTGAGAGAGGTTGAGAGCTTGAGAGAGATGGAGTGGGTCGAGAAAACTGAGGGAGAAATTCTGGTGAGGGGGGTGAGTGGGTGAGTTAGGCTTAGGTTTCATGTGTAAATTTTAGTTATTTCAAGGACATTTTGGTCATATTATGTTTAGAAAAGTTCTAAATATGGAAAGTGTGCAGATTTGGTTGAGACAGGCTAAAAATGAAAGTGTGTAAATATGAATGGGACAAATGGAGTATGAATTTTGTGATGGAAAAACCAAATTTAAAAAATCAGTTAGCCTTACTGCTAAAACGGGGATGTGGTCATGGGCAAAACTGAAAATTTGAGGGTGAATGGTAAAGGTTGAAACTTAGAAGGAACAATTGAGAATTCGGGGGTTAAAAGGAATTGATTGAAAATTTAGCACTTAAAAATTATTAATTCACATTATTTAATAATTAATATTACATAGGTATGGGCAATTGATATTTAGGAGTAGATATTTAGTTTATATCATTTAATAATAAAATTAATAAAATATATTTAAATTTTATGAGGTACCCAAAAATAGCATTTTGCGGCCCTGCCCCGGACCTGAAAAATAAAAAATACCAGTTATTTTAAATCAGGGCAGTGGATGAACGGTCCAAGTATCGCTGACTGGGTATTTTTGAACACCCTTACATATCATATCACAAGCGCTCTAGCTTCACATACCATACGATGCACAGTTCAGCTTCATAAAAAAATTCACAATTACATTGACTCACAAATTGGTCGTGCACCATCAACGCCTACATACAAACATGCATTACAAACAAACACACACAGTTTATATTATCACAACCCATGGAACAATTGCGGCAGACACTACGTAAACAACATAGATATAATGTAACTATATAAAGATGAAACCAAATTGCCTCAAGACGCTTTGATCAAACATGGTACAAATGAGACTGTCTTCCGATGAGATAGAGGTTTCCCTTACCCCTTAAGGTCAATAAACAACCCATCAAATAAGAAGGATCACGTTGACATCAGCCAAACCTCCAGAGGGAATATATGATACACCATTCCTTATTTTCCTACACAATGAACCTATTATAATAACCATAAGTACATGATCCTACCACTAAAACCTAGACTACTTAACTGTTAGAGGGTCCGTTGAAGTTGTTAGTCACAACAACTGCTCGACATACCCACTCCTCTAAAACCATATTGATGGTGAAGCCTATCTAAAATAGATGGATTTTATTTTTCTCCATCTTACAATATTGCCTCGAGTTTCCACTACATCTAAAGATACGTTTCATTACAGGTATCAGTGCAAGATTTCATCTGTCTCATATATTTCATGTATTAAGATTTATGATCAACGATTAGAATAAACTAATACACATCTAAATTGCAGATGTTTCAGATACACAGTATACGAGTAAGACTCTCGATTTTGTTTCAATTCCTTCAGCTCCTATTCCAAATAATGACACCAGGAAATCACTGTACCATTTGAATCCATGCGACCTCTTCCTATGGCTTTTGCAATTTCCTTATGAAGGTTCAAATTCAACTCATGATGATCCTTAAGCAACACGTTTAGGTCATTGCACCGCTCTTCCAACTCGCGACATAGGTTCTATAGTACCATCTTATCACTGCGTATCTTTATATTTTTCCATCAACTGAATGTTGAAATATCTCTCTTCTCCATATCATCTTTACCACTTACTGGATATCAATTCCAAATGGCAACACTCTTCTTTGAACAATTCGATTCAGTTAGTTTTCTTTGTCATAATTTCTATTTTTCGAGAAGCTCAGCTAGTCTTCTCCACTAAGAATCTTCACCACTCCTTTTACTGCCACACAATAGTTACTAAGTCCTATTAAAGCCTGTTAATCATAACATCGTGTTCATCATAACCTCCCTTTTACTTTCTCACTTTTGCTTTACATTCCCCCAACATCCTATTCCACTCACTTTTCATCCCTCTAAACCAGAGCAGCGGTCCGCTTATTCGATGTCCAAGCTCAGTTTTCCACTCCTTTAGCTTATAAGAGATATTTAGGGTCCAAAAATAGGCATTGACAGATTCTAGATCCAGTAGACTTGCCAGTACGTCCCCACCGAATTCACTTTTGAAAGAAGCATGCGATGAAGTACCTGACCCATAAGTATATAAATTCCTTCCCACTACACTCTAACCATCAGAATCACCATCAAGGCACATAGAGGTCTCCACACACTTGCCAACATCACAGTTTCCTATACATACTTATGCCGTAAATGAAGATTAAGTCTTTCACAACACAATATAATTTTTGTCCTAATACATCTTCACCATTCAAATAAAAATTTACATCCCTAGCTAAGCCTAAGAGTTTATGAAACATTGTTGCTAGATGCCCCATCTCACCGTCACCCCCGGAAGGTGGGTTGTTAGCCGCAGTCCTATGCAAAAAACGGCTTGCTAGTCATCCCAAAGGTTGTCACTTTTCTAGAACTAACACCTTTAGAACCAACATTTTCTTTTTCCTCCCTTCTTTCATCTTCGGGGATTATGTGACGATCCGTCATACAAGAACAAAGTTCCATCATTAAAAAAGTGCCCATAGTTTTCCCAAATACTAGATAAGAAGAAATGGATGATCATCGTCCTCAATATTTCTTGCATACATTCTTTCACTTCCTGAAATGCGCATAATATGTTACCTCGTGAGGGAGATCCTCGACCTTTAGAGTCGGATTATTCTAGCATATACGAAGCAGTGCATTACACCAGCCTACACCCATAGGAGATAACAAAACCTCTTCTAAGAACATGAAAAACCCAGGAGTCTTCACAATTTAGTACACAAGGGTAATCCAAATTAGTAGGAGCTCATCCAAAAGTACCTAATTCATCTCTTGTTCTGCATGACGCAAGTTGTGTTCCTTTACAATTTTTTGCTTGCTGCTTTCAAAAGTGTATCTCTCCACGACATCTGGAAGCTACTAAATATTGGTTACAAGTTTCTCATATAGATTCTCATTGGTCATGACATTCATGTATCCCAAGATGACCAGTATATCTGATCCATAACATCCAAGCTTTCCACCGTGCAGTGCTTATAAAAAGATGCAGTTGACTTATTAGGCTTCTGGCAAAGACTCATCGTTATTTTAGTGAATTTCTTCAATTGGTAAAAGAGGGTAAGTAAGCTTCGATCAAAGGCATTGTAGTCAGTACATTATTCTCCCGCAAAGACTTAAACCATTGTAAAACTTCCCCTCTAAGGTGGGAGCCCACTAACTTGCACCTAACATCAGGAGAAATATTCTGGTTTTTTTAATCATATGAGAAAACTTTTATTAAAGAGATTTCACAATACAAGAGGATAGATTATGCGCATGTGAACAAGTTGTTACTAACATTTTTGAACATAATAGCACAAAAATTACTACACAGAGATCTAATATCACTTACATCATTGCATATATTAGGAGTAATATTCTTTTCCCCACAAATTAGATCAACTTCCATTTGAGAGTCTATTCATACTATCATAGAATTCATACATTTTTTTACTTGAAACTCCAGACAGTGCAGTATGGCAACCAATTCCTCCTGTAGTGGGAAAGAAGCCTTGCAGGCTTTATAACTTGAAAATTCTTGCACATGAGATGTATCCGATACAGAAGCCCAAGCTCTTACTGTATTGTTTCTAATTTTATCACATGCCACGTGAGTTGTAAGAATTAATCCTGACTCCGAGATATGCTAATCATTAAGGTAGGCTTCCTGGAAAGATAAAGAGTTCCTTATATTTGAGTCATAATCTACTAAGTTGTCTTGAATTCTATCTCTTGGAGATACTTACTTGTATACCTGGTAAAGAGCTAAAGCCTTCCTCCATATTCGGTTAGAATCACTAGCAATATTTGGAATGTGATTCTCCCACATTACTGAGTTTCTAAAAGACCATATCTCTTAGAAAATACAAAAGGATAATTTGATATCATCACTTGAAGTAGCATCCAAAATCCATTCACAAATCCATGACCATGTTGAGCAATACTGTCGAGATTAAAGCCAAACTGACTACAATGCCAGGCTTTGGAACTGTATTCGCATTTAAAGAAGATATGTAGTAAGAATTCTTCATGTTGATGACAATTATGACATACAAGAGTGCTGGAGACTCCTCTGATCATAAGATCATATTGTGTTGGTAGTGCACTTGAGAATATTCTCCAAATAAGAAATTGCCCAGGTGCTAAATAAGCAGTGCATTACTCCTCTTCAGCATATTGGTTCTGATAGGTGCTAAATAAGCAGGGAGCATTACTCAGGTTGAAGATAATGACGTCAAACTAGTGTGATAAATATGGGCTTGGATGACATGGCAAGGACCAGTGATGGAACGAGGACATAATTTAAGGGTGGCTGAAATACACTAGCAATTGTTTTGAGCACTTAATTCGACAAATTCAAATAAATATTTTTTTCCAAACTCTTAACTCGACATATAATCATTCAAATCGAAATAATTTTGTAACCACATTATACCATGCTAATTAATCAATAAAAATGAATATAAATAAAAAATAATATAAAAATGAACGAGTAAACAAATCACAAATCAATTTATAGTCAATCAAGATTATTGTATCCAATTGTAATCAATTTAATTAAATAACTTAATTAGAAACATATATACATATTAACCTAATAGAATAACTTAATACTAAAATGAATATATAATTAATTAAGAATTGAGATTTTCTTAGATGGAGTTACATAAATATGAATACATTTTTCAAAAATTATATATATATATATGCACCTTACCACGACAAGAAGTAGACTAATCATACTAGAAAACTAGCACCAATTAAGTATATATATTGGATTTTAACATTGGTAAGCTTGCATACCACCATAGATTGGGCACCAATATTGTTAGCTTGTGACCAGAGGCACGAGAGAGGTAATTGAGGTATTTTTTCATTCAAGAATTAAAATGACGTGATGTGTCAATTTTATGTGGATATTTTGAGTTCTTTTTTTTATATTCATTTTGGTATACTTTGGTGCCTTGAAGACTATGTTTTACCTCAAATTCTCATTATCGGAGTTGAAAGCAACT
>JAULKK010298068.1:0-12781 GCA_032355705.1 Rubia peregrina
TATGCGGTCAAACTTTGATTCAGAATAGTGTCCAAAAGTCAACTCAGACACTTATAGTGGGACGGAGGGAGTATATACTATCAAACTCCATCTTATAACTCGCAGGAGACAGACTCATTTTAATATGACATATTTGTTCTTTTGATGTTTCAATTATTCTAATTTGATGTGTACGGGAGTAGTATTTTATTTGATTTTTAACTACTTCATTATGCTGTGTATTTTTTGTATCTTGTTTGATATTTAACTATTATAATTTGAGTCCATATTTTGAAAGACGGTATTTCCATAAGTTATGAAAAATTCAAGGTTTGAACTGTAAATTAAAAGAAATCATGATAAAATTTTGGGTTGTATTAATCGAGTCATAAACTTATAACTATTGCAAGTTGCATAATAAATTTTTAATATTGCAACTAAAACCTTTTACATTTCTATAATTCTAATTCAACCTCGTCTTTTCATATGCCTATGGAAAGACGGTCTTTCTCAAGACTTTACCTTTTAATTTTATGTTTACACATTTTTATTTGATGTGTATTTTATTTTAGTTTTTGAGTTTTTACTATTTTATTTAGTTTTTTTTAGAATTTGTATAAGATTTTTCAACCATTTTAATTTCAATTTTCAACCATTTTAATTTTTAAGCGATACTTTCAATATAATTGATGTATCATTTTTACCTTACTTTGTTCGGTAGCGGCAGCGATGAGGTCGGAGACATTGTTGAAGTCGAATAAACCTTGAGAACCGGGAAAACCTTTGAAAATTTTGATTTTACTATTTTACCTTAACTATTAGACCTATGTTCGAACATTGCGTATCTAACTAAGTATGTAAAGTAAATAACGAACGAGACACAAAACTTAGTTACGCAGTTCAGTGAAATCCACCTACATCTGCGGGGCCTGACCCAGTTCAGAGTAAATTCATTAATCAGAAAGATACAGTACAAAATACACCATACAACTATACTTATCTTCTAATTATTAACGTGTGAATTTTGCAAGCTCCCCTTGCTGGCGATTCACCTTGATCAGACTCCCTCTGACCTCAAAACTCGTCGTCGCTAAATCTCCTCCTCGCGAGGAATTAAGGTATACGACTCTGAACTTGATCAAAATGTCATGTATGTTGGAACATATATATGTTGGCTCTCGCAAAACGCTCGGAAGAATGTAAATCTGAAGTGCAGATTTTTCTCAATTAAATTCACACAGAGTTGCAGCCGTAATGTCCGGTATATATAATCCCAAGAGTAGATCGGAATACTCCATAATTGTCTCCACAATATTCCTTATTCCTTATCTGCTTCTGAAGCATATCCAAATCTCATAAATAAAGGGATTTTCCTTATCTCAAATATTCCATAATATTCCATAAATCCAATTCCATAATTATAGGGATTTTTCATGAATCCATTATGTTTCATACACGGCTGAATTAATATTGCATAATCTTCATATTTCTATAAATTAATTGTTATGCAAGATTCTATCACACAAAACCTTATTCTTCACGTATGTTCCAACATAGAAATTCTGAAGTCTTGTGCGTGTATATTCCCCTTCTCCTTCTGATTTTAATCAAATCACTTGGAGATAGGAATTAAAATATATTGTCCATATATTTTTCCATAGAATATTTCAATTCCATAAATCCAACCTCATAAATATAGGAATTGATATATTCTCCAATCAAAACACTATGAACGTAAATACTTATTCTTCTCGGATTACAATTTCACCTTCCTTATATCACTAACATTCCTTCTTTGATGTTTCAACACAAACTATCCATATTTGCATAATTTTCCCAAATTACCAACTAGATAAATATGAATTTTACAACCTTGAAATCCTCTGGTTGACTGCGAATGGAAGGAATTTAACATCTAAGCAGTCGAGGACCCTGAAAGTCGGAGACGTCGTTAGAGTTGGATTCCGAACTGTATCGGAGAAGATGGGCGCGGGAATCAGAGAAGACGGTCGTGGGCTTCTTTTACCCCCTGAGAAGACGTTAGTCCATTTTCCAATAGTTTTTGCAAGTCAGTCCTTCCATTTGCGTTCAGTTTTTTTTAGAAAAGAAACTGATGCCAAAGTATTTACATTTGAACCCCAAATTCTAAATTTTCATTGTTTATGATTTTAGTATTCCTAATTACCCTCATCTTACCATAAGATGATTTCGCAGAAGACGGATTTTTGGGACAATTATAAATATTCCATAACTACAAATCATTTTTTATGTTTTGCTTAAAATGCCATTAATTTTTTAACATAAAAAGCAAAATGTTCTCGCATCAACGACCTTATTCTATGCACCATAGGATACATAGTATGTATTTAGTACAAACCAAATGCATCATATTAGAATCATGAACTCCTATCATAAAACTAATCGGTACTATATAGGCATAATCCATGATATTATATATTGAGTTATATGAATGTCAATCACCAATGTGAGACTCTAATTTTAACATGCCTACTCACGTGTAGCGGCATAAATCATCGCGCAAACGAGGACAGAAAGGGGTAACAGGCCAACCTAGGGCTCTGATACTATATTAGAATCATGGGCCCCTACCATAAAACCAATTGATACTATGTAGGGATTACTCACGATCTTATATATTGAGTTATATGACTGTCCACTACCAATGTGAGACTCTAACTCTAACACATCGTATCATAATAATTTTGATCGAGAAAGACTTATGTGAGAAAAAGAACAAAATAAAGTTTAAATTTTTTAAAAAGTACCTTATATTATCTCCCAATTTCAAACAATTATGTTTAAATCTTTCGTTTCACCATAATATTAGGTGAGACCATCTCACCCGAGTTTTTGTAATTCTGATGTATCATTCCAATACTTGTAAAACAAAACTCAAACCTATAAAGAATTAGACCATGACCATCAAAAGAACAACAAAAGAAGAAAGCACCCAAGCAAAATGCTGATGATTAATTCCCTGAGCAGAATTTGAGTAAGATGATCCATCCTTTTGTTGAACGCTGATAAAGAGTTTCATCCCATTGTCACAATGATCGCTAACTCCACAAATGTACCATTTGTTTCCTGCACTGGCTAGGGTTACCACATCTTTCCCACTTTTGAGAGCATTTGGTCCATCTGGGTTTGTACTGCACATTTTGAACCCATTTCCGTCCACTTTGTACACATTGTGAGCTCCTTGTGGATAATTGAAAACTAAAAAACACACACCATATATGAGTTACATTGCTACTTGTTTTAATAAAACTTAAACCCGATCCATATGAACAATTAGGACCAAATTCGGCTAACTTCTTTGAAAAGGTTCACTGCTACGTTATAAAGTATTACTTGAACCTTTGAAAAATGTTACTTTAGATCTAATGCACTATCACCTAAGATAACATTTGTAAAAATGTTGCAATAAGTTCAACTTAGTATTATTAGCATGCACTTAAAGCAACACTTTCAAAGTATTACATTAGTGTTAGTTTGTAGCAGTGGTTTTTTTTTGTGCATGATGGTTTACTTAGACCGTGTTTAATTAGTAGAGCTGTATTTATGAGTAAAGTTACCTTATTTTAAAAGTAAGAAAAGAGCAATTTCTGCTTTATAATTACCATCTACTTACAACTACTTTGTGTATAAGTAAAGCAACGTAACCCTATTAATAAATTTGATTATATATACTCCCTTTTCCAGCTCAAACTGCATCGTTACTTTTTCATTGTCTTTGAAGATTATATTTGATCGTCGATATTTCTAACTATATATAATAGTACCGAAGAAAAGTTGATATTTAGAAAACATATGTTAGAATAAATTTAACTAGATATCTCATAATTAATAAATTTACGGTCAAAGTTGATTAAATTTGACCTGAAAAAGGTAAGGGTGTAGCATGATATGAGATAAAGGAAGTATACTTATTTTGTAAATAAGAATTTTAAGAGATGGCAACCTAATAAGTCCTAGACTCATGAAATAAATTAGAATATTCAAAAAAATCAAAGCGAAAAATAATTAGAAATTGTTTAAAATTATTTACTCACTGAGATTATCACCAACAAAAAATGTCTTTCCCTTTGCCCATTCTTGATAATCAAAGTTGAGCTTCCAACCGCTGTCATCTCCAACCACAATATCTTTTGCCATGGTTGAACTAACAAGAAAAACTGAAACTACTGTAAATGCTGTAACCACATGCATGAACGCCATTATACAAGTACTTATAGCTATGATGATCAAGAGTTAAATACTAACTAGTTTGTGTAAATGCTATGAATACTGAATGCTGAAAATCCACTGTTGTAAGTAATGTATTTATAGAGATGGAATGAGCCGGCTTGACGGCATTAATGAATACGGACAGCCGGACAGGCATAACATGAAGTAGATCCTGTTAGATTTGTTCCTTTTCCCTTCCAAGTCTGGATTTGACACTACAAAAAAAAGTTCTGCTATTTTTTGTGACAGGTAAGGAAATGTCGCAGTTTTATGACATCTTAACGTGTCACTAAATAAAATTGTGACATAAATTTATGTCATAACATTTTGTGACACTTCTAAATATCTTCAAATTATTACATCATATGATATCAATAAATTTATGAAGTTTTAAAATGTCACAAATTAAAGGATTATTTTAATTTCTTCTGCAATGAAAGTAAAATGTAAGAATTGCTTCCTTAAAACAATAACATAAGTTTGTTGTTAACAAAGGGCTTATGCACAAATAATTCAAAGTCTCATTTTTTTTCCATTTTCCCATTGACTTTTCTGCCATTTTTTTCTAATTTTTTTCATGCTGCGTTATTTTTAAGTGTTTTCTTATAATTTCTTCTACTGCATTTTTAAACTGTTTTAAGTGTTTTTTCATTCATCCTCATCTTAACTGTTAAGTGTTTTGATCCTCATTCTCATTCTCATCCTCACGATGTCACCTCTCTACACCATATGTATACACATGCTCATGCTCATTCTCATCCTTCATTTCTTATATTTTTCATTCTTAATGAGAATCACAAGGTAGGGATCTTTTTCCCCCTCTCGTTTCTGCATAAAACTCCGATGCCATAACTCCGAAGAGCTCACTGCGGAGCTCCAATATCACATAACTCTGATGGTTTCACACCGACAACATCAATCAAATGACATCACATGGACGACATCAATCCAACGACCCAAAGCTCTGACATTACATCACCCTGACTCTAATGACATCGCTCCGACGACATCAATCCGTAGCTCTGACATCATATGAGGCCGGTGGCATCACTTTGGGCCTTGATCGTTTCGTTTCAGGTGAATTTTCGTAAACCCTAACGGTAACTTGTTCAATCTGGACTTTAGCACTGCAAATCTTCGTAATCCCTAACTGTCAATTAAGTGTTCTTATCTTCGTAAACCCTAACTGTAAGTTTGTAAAATCAACGATGTTCTTGTTAGTTTTAATCAGTATTTAGGGTTCACATATCATTGTTATGCTAGTGTTGTAGTAATGCTGGATATGTTTGAAAACCTCACAAGCAAATCCATGTATTGAAGCTAAAATCACTAGAAGCTAAAATCACTAAGAAACCATTTAAAAAAGTAACTCAACGAGTAACTGAACTGTTAGAGTTAGTTTACACAGACTTAGCGGATTTTAGAAACTTTGAAAGTATAGGTGGAAAATAGTACTACATAACCTTTGTAGATGATTATTCAAGGTATACTAAGATTTACCTTTTAAGAAAAAAGATGAAGCGGAAAAAAAGTTCCTAATCTACAAAACCGAGGTAGAAAACCAACTAGGTTCGAAAAAAAAAGGACTTAGATTAGATAGGGGAGGAGAATATAGTACAAACTTCCTTAAAAAAATTGTGAAAAGAATGACATAGTTCATGAGTTCACTGCACCTTACACTCCACAACAAAACAGAATAGCTGAAATGAAAAATAGAACTTTAAAGGATATGATGAATGCAATGCTTTTATGTTCTGGATTACCGAATGAAATGTGGGGGAAGGGTATCTTATCAGCCAATCACATTCTAAATAAGGTGCCTCATAAAATATTAGATAAAACATCTCATGAATTGTGGAAATGATATACCCTTATTATGAAATACTTAAAAGTTTGGGGTGTCTGGCTAAAGTAGTTTTTCCTACTCTCAAACGTGACACCATTGATTCTAAAACTATTGATGCCATATTTGTGGGATATGCTGAAAATAGTACTGCTTATATATTTATGCGATTACATGATAAGTCTATGTGTGAATATAGAGATGCTGAATTTTTTTAAAGCGTATTTCCTTCAAAGAATATGAATGATGTATCTTTAAATGTGATACATGTTTCTACTAGTTCTACATTTTTGCATGTACCAGATTATGGTAATAATGAAATTCGAAGAAGTATGGAAAAGAAATTGATTTTGGACCTAATTTTGTGACTTCTTTTATGACTGAACTTGAAGATGTAAATGAACTAAATGAGTCAGTAATTTATCTCCATCTTCTTGAAGAAGACCCTAAAACATATAAAGAAGCTATAAAATATATAGAAGCTACCTTTTGGAAAGAAGAAATTAACAGTGAACTTGAGTCGATAATGATTAATAACATGTGGGACTTAGTAAGTAGACTTGCCTAAGGGATAAAAACCATTAGGTTGCAAATGGATATTTAAAAGAAAACTAAGAACTGATGGTTCAATAGAAAGATTTAAGGCAAGATTTGTGATTAAAGGCTTTATCCAAAAGTTTGGTGTGGATTTCTTTTATACTTACTCACCAGTATAAAAAAAATAGCCACAATTCATGCACTATTTGCCTTGGCCTCTATACATCAAATGTTGGCACATCAAATGGATGTTAAAACCTCTTTCTTAAATGGTGATCTAGAAGAAGAGATATATATGATGCAACCCCCTGGGTACACAATAACAGGCCAAGAAAATAAGGTGTGTAAACTTAAGAAGTCATTGTATAGTTTGAAACAAGCATCAAAATAATGGTATGAAAAGTTTCATAAGACTATTCTTAGTTTTGGTTTTATTGTGAATGAATCAGATGCTTGTGTGTATTCAAAATTGTTTAACTTTGAATGTGTGATTATCAGTCTCTATGTAGATCACATGCTATTATTTGGAACACACATTGATGCTGTTAACGAAACCAAAAGATTTCTATCCTCTAAATTTGAAATGAAAGATTTAGGGGAAGTTGATGTCATTTTAGGAGTAAAAGTTACTAAAAAGGATAATGGTTTCATTTTATCTTAGTCTCACTATGTTGAAAAGGTGTTGAGAAAATTTAATAGCTTTGATGTAGTTCCAGTAAGAACTCCTTATGACTCTACTGTTCACTTAAAGAAAAATAAAGTAAGAAGTGTGTCTCAAGGGGAGTATGCAAAAATTATTGATAGTTTAATGTTCTTAATGAACTACACTTGACCTGATATTGCCTATGTAGTGAGTAGACTAAGTAGGTACACTCATAGTCCTAGTGGAGAACATTGGGTTGCCCTTAGACGTTTACTAAAATATCTAAGAGGTACAATGGACTTAGGATTACATCTTGTAGGATACCCCACTATGTTGGAAGAGTATTGTGATGCGAACTGGGTAACCGATAATAATGAAGTAAGTTCCACTATTGGTTATGTTTTTACCTTAGGAGGAGCTGCTATCTCGTGGAAGTCTTCAAAACATACTTGTATAGCTTGGTCTACTATGGAATATGAGTTTATAGCTCTAGACTTGGTAGGGCAAGAAGCAGAGTGGCTTAGGTCATTACTGGCAGATATTCCTTTGTGGGGAAAACCCACTCCACCAGTCTCATTTTTATGTGACTCTCAGGCAGCCTTAGGTGTTGCCCAAAATGAAGCTTACAATGGAAAGAAAAGACATATATGCATTGGGCATGAATGTGCGAGAAATATGATAGAGACTGGGGTACTGGCTTTACAATTCGTAAGGTCAGAAAGGAATTTAGCCGATCTATTTACTAAAGGACTAAGTAGAAAGATAGTCCAAGATTCATCAAGGGGAATGAGATTAAAACCTTGCTAGTTGATGAATTCTTGGTGGATACTCTTGTTGTCTCTCAAACAACTTGAAGTCAAATGAAGCCAAGGAAATACTTACAAACGTACAAACCTACCTATTCCTAGGATATATGTACGTTGCGAGGATGATCTTAAAACTCTTAAGGATTTCAAGATAGTTCTAATTTGTGACGGACTCTTGGGATTCACCAAAACTTATGTGAGGATGAGCGATGAATCGGTCTTAATCTTTTCATAGCCCTGATGGGGTGGTCTATTAAGACTTGAAAGAAAGACCTACTTGAGTGTAAAGTACTAGCCTTCCTTTTATGAAAGACTTTCAAGGGTTGTCTTTGTAGAGCACTCAAGAGTTTTCCCAAGGAAACTGTTGGCAATATAAGTTGTTGATTATCGTGGAACTCGTTCTATTCGAGTAAGACACGTGTTCTAGGAATGATCAACTAGTTTAGGAATTCCAAATGCGTTTACTCCAAAAAATGAGTCGATCATCCCAATTCACTACGCATTAGTTCAATAGCAAGATACTGATGCTTAAGTGTGGAACTTTCACATGCTCTGAAAATTACCTTTTTTGCCCTTTTTCATTAGTGGGGGTTGTTAGTAATGCAGATATGCCATTCAGTTCAAAATCGATTTTAAAGGATTTTTTTTTTATTCTTAGTCCAACATAGGAAGTTGAGTAGAAATGAGTGTGGTTTAAGTATGGAAATGCTTCACTACCACTTTGCACTACTACAATTAGAGCTATCATAACACTTTCTTTGCAACACTTATTTAAAATGTTACAATAGCTTATAAAGTATTACTTACGACTTTGAAAAGTGTTACATGAATATTAAAAAGCGTTACCAAAAATTTCAAAAGTGTTACATTAGATCTAATGTAACATCGCCGAAAGTAATACTTATAAAAGTGTTACAATAGGTTAAAGTGTTACAATAGCACGTAAAGTAACACTTTTACAAGTATTACCTTAGGCGATGTTATTAGACTTATCGTAACACTTTTTAAAATTTAGGTAACATTTTTCAATATTTATGTAATACTTTTCAAAAATTTAAGTAACATTTTATAAGCAATTGTAACATTTTAAATAAGTGTTGGAAGTAAAGTGTTACATTAGACTTAGTTTGTAGTAATGTTTAGTGAGCAAGAAGAATAAAGACCCCTCGCGCACGCCCTCGCCGCCGATCAACCCCACCAGCCCCCGGACGTGACGAGGTGGCTGGATGGACAAACCGGGTCGTCTTGAGCCCATATTAATTTTTTTGTCACAATTAGTTTGATTTTCCACTTTTATGAGACTTCTCAAATAATTAAACTTAGTCTTTATGAATCCCTATTTTTTCTCCCTGATTTTTCACTCAGTAAAACCACGTTTTTAATATTTTAATTGATAAGTTTTAAACTCCGAAACAGACTTGGTAAAACTGGTGTGGCTTTTTGACTTCATAAAACTCTTATCTGATTCCTACGTGAAAGTGGACCGTTCCGCTCTTTGGGTTGAAGAGGTTCTGCTGACTGCTTGCATGTTCTCTGAACAGCTCCACGTTATGGGTTGAGGTTGTTGATTTGTATGCCTATAAAAGGTGAGCTCATGAGAAGTTCAGAAAACATGCAAATAATCTTCTCTTCTCTTCTATCATTAACTTCTTACTGAGTTCTGAGCATTATTTGAGTTCCTCCTCTGCTACTTGAGTGCACAAGTGTAACGAAGGTCTTGTGGTACCTTGGAGAACGAATGTTTGCATTGAACCCTGCACTATGGATTGGGCGAATTTCGTTTGAAAGACAGTGATTTATCACGCCCACAGTCCTACTTTCTAAAACCACAATTTTCAAATTCCTCTTTTTCTTAACAAACAATTTTTTTGTACTATTCTTTTCAAAACAAGTTTTAACGGACCAACGACCATACATTCTGCTCATTATATTGATACAGGAAGTTTTTTCTACCAGCATACTCTTACTGCCACCAAATTGCGATTAAATTTTCTTGATCATTTGCTGTCTTTATGTTCAGATGGGTTAGCTGCCGAGTCAAGAAGTGGTGTGTAAGAATTATAAATGTTTCTTAAGACATTATATTTTGAAGTGAGTAATTTTGTGAACAAGACACATGATTTGCAGGAGCGGGACAGATTTTGTAGGCCCTCTACTTCCTGCTGTAGCTGAAATGTGCTCAGATTTTTATCCCACTGTGGATGTAGAAACATCGGTTTTGAAGTTTTTCGCAATTTGTGGTTCTATAATGTTCCATTTGGCTTAGCACCTCCAATACAGAAGTTGGTATGCCTTGAATACGTATTAGTTGCTTCGACAGGTTGGTACGGGAATCTTACTGCCCGGTCAGCGAGTCAGGGGGTCCAGGGGGGCGGAGCGCACCTTGGCCTGAGGATCCGGGGGCGGAGACGGCCCCGGCCCAACGGTATAACACATCCTCTATTTAGGCTGTTATTGACATTCTGTCTCCTGTTATGGTTTTGGACCAAAATATTTTTGGGCCCAAAGCTGTTAGGGTTTAAGGTGGAGAGGGCTATATATAGTGTCTAGTCCTTTTATTTTAACTCTAAGAGATATGATTGGTAGAGAGTAGGAAATCTGTAATTCTGGCCTTTCTCTCTAGTGGAATATGATCTTGGTCGGCCGTGGATGTAGCCAATTGGAGAACCACGTAAATTCTCGGTGTTTTGTCTTTCACTTTATTTTCTTTGCTTGTTTTTTCTCGGGTATTCCGCACAACAACATAAAACTCCGGCAGTGATTCAGTCAGTGTCCGCATATCTTAATAGTGCTGGTAGCAATAATGCAGTGCACTTCAAGCTGTTAGTGGGCCATACATCTGGAGTGCTCAGTGGTTTTTTGTTGTGCAGCGCATCTAACGTAGTCAGAATATTAAAGAGGTCCACAAACTCGAATTTTGAAGAACAATAAAGGTACGCAAGCACAAAACGTATCCATGCCACTAGAGAAAAAGTAATCTCGAAAATAGTATTATGAATGATAAAAAAATATCTGAACAATACAAGAGATCTTTAAATATTAAAAAGAAATCATGAAATAATAAAAAAAGGACATTCAAAATTAATTCCAAAATAAAAAGTGAATAGAAAAACACCGAAAAACAGTAAATTATCATTTTGAGGCCTTAAACGAGCTCAAATGGCAAAACGGACCCCAAATCCCCATTATAGAATGATCTTTGATCTACTCGTCGAGACGGTTCCAACGCATTTGGCCTCGCCTGGTTCTACCTCTGGACGCAAAAATTATATTTACAACCGTATCGAACCTTTACGGCAATCCATCGCCTTCTTCAATTTTTACCACTATTCGCCCTGCATCGGCATCTCTCACGAGACTCCACCCCTTTATGTTTTAAATTTCTGTTATTTAATTTATTTTATCATCATTGCTACTTTTTTAGCTTCCTTTCTTTTCAAGGTCTACCGATCGTGATGGATATCCTTCTATATGGATTTTAGTATGTCTTTTGTAGAAGAATGATAGAATGTAAAACCCACAAATAATTATGCCTGTGTATATTCATATATATAGTGCATACAAAGGGTATACAAGACAATCAGATATGGAAAGGGATATATACAAACCAGTCAGAAAGGGTATTCATTTCTTAACCTGATTCTAATTGATCTACAATTATATTACCCCTCCTCAAGCGAAGTGTGGGACTGGTCGCAACGCATAGCTTGGACCGAAAGAACGCAAACTAAGGACGAGGTAAACCCTTTGTAAAGATGTCAGCAAGCTGTTGATCCGTAGGAACATAAGCAACCTTGAGCTGGTCAGAAAACATCATTTCACGCACAAAATGATAGTCAATATCAATATGTTTGACTCTCTTATGCGAAATCAGATTTTGAGCAAGGAAGAGAGCACTATTATTGGCACACGGCAAAACAGGTGGTGCATGAGAAGAAACACGCAAATCCTGAAGTAAATTCATTAACCAAGCTAACTCCGTAGCAGTATTGGACATAGCCCGGTATTCTGATATTGAGCTGAAGCGAGAGATGGTAGGTTGTTTCTTAGCACTCCATGAAACTAGATTGCCACCAAGGAAAATGACATATATGTAAGTAGACCTAAGAGTCTCAATACAACGAGCCCAGTCATCATTAGAATATCCCAAGACTGGAAAAACGGAAGAATTCTTGTGAAATTGAAGACCATAGTGCAGAGTACGACAAACATAACACAGAATTCGTATTGTACTGACTGACCGTATTCACAACAAAAGAAATGTCGGGATGTGTGATGGATAAATACTGTAAGGCACCAACCAAAGAACGATAAAGTGTGAGATTTTCGAATGGCTTGCCAGTAGTACTAGAAAGTTGTGAAAAGGTCATAAAGGGGATGGAAATCGACGATGAATTCTCTATGTTGGCACGTAATAAAATGTCTCTGACATATCGAGCTTGCCCAAGAAACAAGCCATCGGAATTACGAACAACCTCCAAACCCAAAAAATGCTGCAAAGTGCCAAGATCGGTAATCTTAAATTCCCGATTAACCCAATCAATAAACTTACGGATGAGATGACCATCATTCCCTGTAAGAATAATGTCATCAACATAAACAAGCAAATAGAGCAAAGATGTACCACAAAAAAATGAGGTATCCGTAGAACTGCATACAAAACTCATGCTAACCAAAAAATAACTGAATCATTGAAACCAAGCACGGGGTGCTTGTTTCAAACCA
>JAULKK010298077.1:0-12781 GCA_032355705.1 Rubia peregrina
TGTCACTTACATTAACTAGTTAGGGTTATTTTGAACTAAAAATTATCTGAGGGTTATATTGGCACTTATGTCAAGTATGTAGGGTTATATTGGTATATATCTTTTTTTAATACTAAAACAAGTTTCGAACTCTGAACATATTCGTAAGGTAAATACAAAGAGATGTATGCTTTTCCGAGTTTGGAAGTGCTCTCAGACGGGGAAAAAGGCACTAAAGGCGGTTTTTGAAAGGGTATTAAATACCCTAAGAAAGCCCATGACTTACCCCAAATTTCTCCAACACCAAACCCTCTCCATCCCTATACTCCATTTCTCTTCATCTCCAATTCACCATTTGATCATCTATTAATGAAAGGTATGTGTTCATGATTAATACACCTACTTTCCTCTCTATATATTGGTATATTATCACTTCATTTTCCCAATATTGAGTGGGAAGCTCATTTGCTATTCTACTTAAAGGTGAGCAATCTTTGATAAAAATGAAGCTCCCACTTATTTGATGTAAAGGATAGTGGTTCTAAACCTAGATCTTTTGAAGAGGGGTAAAGGTTTCTTTAATGGTTGATAAATTTTATGTTTAGTGAATACCTATTGATTGTGAGTTAGGTCGTACCCGGAGTTATGATACTTTGTGTTTTATCTAGTGCTGGTTGTCTGTTTACCTAGTGTAAAATTTTGAAGATGTCATGTCTACAATTTTCTTCAATAACTTTGTTTTATGAAGTTAGTGTTATGATGGATTAGAGAAATTGTGAATGTAGGCTCAATAATGTCTAAGAAAATTACTCGTGATGAAGCATCACATTCACGAAATAGCCAACCCACAACATTGTGATTTGGTTGTGATGACAATGATGTATCCAACGATGTTGGAAAATGATGGTTAAAAGGTTAAAATTCGTCAACTATTGGGCATCGTTTTGAGTGGGACCCAAATGGATTTAGGGTCGTTGGATGTCATTTTTGGGTTCTCCTTCATGAGTACTATAAAATTGACTATTTAAACTCTCAAAACAGATTCGGTGAATGAGATATGGATGTTCAAAATATCACACTTGAAAAAGAAAAAATGGGCGGAAATTGGCCCAGGTATAATTTTCTCTGGACTGTTTAAAATGCGTATGGACCACGTGGAAGTCTCTAGAAGGCCCAACCGCGTAATATATATGGAATTGCTTGTGTGTAATTCTTAAGAGATAAGAAAAAAATACTTCCATATTTTGTGAGATATATTGTTGTAAATGAATGCGCGGTTTACCATGTTTAATACGCTGAAGAATAATGCGCGAATAATTCTTCCATTTCCAGCAGATTTGATTCGAGAATTCTTGGAATGTTCTCGGATTTGATGAGTTGGTGATTGGAGAATATTTTTCTCTAATTACATAAAATCAGAATATCACTTTTCTATGGTCTCTTAGAGCGGTATAAATAGAGCCTCTGAGTCAGCCAGAAAACTCGAACCATTCTCAAGTTCCTCATTTCTTCTAAACTTGAGTCTCACTTCTTTATGTCTTTCTCGAAGTTTCGGTCTTTGCTCTGTCGAGGTGATAGTACTTTGGGCCTTGCGTGAATCTGAGGTATATCTTACTTGTTAATTGTTACCTTCGATGGTTTTATCCTAGGGAACGATGTCCATCACTTTGTTTTGCTTGAAACATGATTTATTTATTGTTAATATATCGCATGTATGCTTTAATTATTCGTAATTTAATCTTTCCGTTTGTATGCATGAATAATTAATAAAAGTTTATTATTCTTGCATATGTAAAATGTTCGTTCAATTTTTATTATTTAATTTTTGCATCATACAATCAATATATGTCCAACAAGAGAAATAGTCAAAACACATTGTAGAACATTAGAACGTATGATGGCTAGAAAATAGTTAATTTCATTGGTTTTCAACAATTCGGGAAAGTGTTTGTCCAAAGAACGTGCAAAGTGGTCTAGTTGGGTCGCGAAGGTAGGAAGAACAAGGGTAGACATAAAGTATAATAGTTGGCATGAGGTACCAAAAGACTATGAGAAGACACTATGGATGGAGTGGAAGGTACCTTTATTGGCCATAAACATGCCCACCTAATTTCCCATTCTCTTGTTCTACAAATTTACTTTCCTATATTGTAACTCCCATCATTCTAAATCTTCAAAGAGACCCTTCGAAATTGATTCCCCGGATATGGCAGATCTAAGGAAGAAGGCAGTGACCATGATGTGCAAGTATTGGCGGGAAGACAAATATACTTTGCCAAGGGACTACATATTTTCTTCGGAGAAAGATGATCACTCATTGATAACACACACATTCAACCGGAGAGTTGGGAGATCCACAAGAGAAGGGCTTTGGAGAATGATTCTAATGTTAGTAAAATTAAATTAAAATTTAAAAGTATTTAGATTAACATGTATTTAGTGATGACATGCATCTAGCAAGCTAACATAGAGTACAAGGAAAGAAAAACAACGCATTGCCGGTTTAAATGCAATATCTCACCGATTGAGCTGCGAAGGGTATGGATTGGCGGCAAAGAAGTTAGTGCAAGAACGTCTAGAGATAGATGTTCAAATGCAATCAAGGTTGAGATGATCGAAGAAGAGGAAAGGGCTACGGTACAATCGATGGATATGGATGAAATTTAAAGGTGTGATCTATTCCTATAAGGGCGACAAAACAAAGAGGGTATATACGAGAAGGAGGACGAAAAAGAAATTGCGGAACGAATGGTAAACCCTACAACTTTTTATTATTGTTTAGTCACATATACTAACTTATTCCTATAATTTCAATACTTATTCCTATATAATAGTAAAGAAATATATTCAATAAGGTATAATAATATTGGTATGTTACTTTTAAACATCTTGGGTTTAAATAAATGACTTTAGTGTCATTGGTTGACAGTAGATCGGGACCAAAATAGAAAGTAGAGAGCTTCTTTTGTCCTGTACTTTGAGATAAAATATAATGAGATAATTAAACTTTATGAATATATTTTTAATTTACTAATTGCAATCTTAAAATTCACATATAATATTATTTATTCATTTCTAAAACCTTTAAAGTTACATTAAAGTTATTTATATTTTGAGATATATGCTTTATAAGATTTTGAAAAATTATAGAAACATAATTGGAAAAAATTTGTTAGACCGACTAACGGTTAGACTAATTATGAAAAATCTCATTTCAACTCTGAGTTTGTTTCTTGAAAGACGGTTTTTCCATAAGTAATGGAAAGACCAATGTTTAAACTGCAAATTAGAAGAAATGAAGATAAAAATTTTGGGTTGCATTAATCGGATCATAAGTTTTATAACTGCTACATGTTACATAATAAAATTTTAATATTGCAACTAAAACTTTTTACAGTTTTATTAGTCTAATTAAACTCTGCATTTCCACAAGTCTATGGAAAGATGGGTTTCCCAACACTTTACCTTCAACTTTTAGCGTTCAATTATAATTATCTATACATTGTGATACATTTTAATAGTTTTTAAAAGTTATAGGAATATCGTTACAATAAATAAAAACAAACATCAAATCACCATAATTGTAAAATAAATTAATTTATTAATTGTATTAATAATAAAATAACCTGTCTAACATCTAAAAAGATTATGTGAAAAACATTAGAAAATTATTTCTGATTTCATAAAAGAAAAGGAAAAATAAAGCGGAATAAAATTGAAAAATAAATAGATTAATATTTCCTTAATTATTACTGTATTAATAGCGAGTCAACCATAGTCTTACCAATCTATCTCTACTATATATTAATCTTAAAAATAATATACTATCTCTACCTTTGTTCAATTAAAATTTCTTAGTAAATTTTTTTTTGGAATTAACTGCATCAATATTAAATTGCAACTAATATTTTTATTTTTGTTTGTAAAATTTTAAAAAATAATAATTTGAAAATGTATGTTAGGATGAATCAAACATATAAAATAATATAACATACATTAATATAATTTTATATTATAAGTTAGATTAATTTAAATTAAAGGAATTATTACACTTCTAACTCTTACTTTAGGCTCAAAATGTCAATATAACCCTTCAAAATTAGAAAATGTCAAAAAATAATCCTAAATTTGTGATAAAATGTGCAGTTATAACCTTTTGTCACTATTCTAGCGTTGACTCATCAATTTGGGGGTTGATTCAACCTGAAATGATGAAAATACCCTTGCCCCATAAGTTGAAAATGGGTAAAATGAGAATTTAGCTTATGGTGGCAAAGGTTTTTTTGTTATTTCTGGTCTGGTCAGCACCCAAATTGATGAGTCAATGCCATAATAATGACAAAAGGTTATAACTGCACATTTTATCATTAAATTTGGGTTATTTTGATACCTTTTCATTTTGCGGGGTTATATTAGTACTTTCTTTCTTAATTTAGGGTAATTTTAGCACTTGACTCTAAATTAAAATAGTTAACTAAGCATATTTAGTTGGAACGAAAATAATATATTTTTAAAAATAAATTAAAATATTCATTGTATTTTATTTTGGATAAAAGAAAGTTTATTTAATTTAAAAGGAAAAACTAAGTCTAGATTTAAATACTCAACGAAGTAATCTGAAGAAGAAGTAGAAAAAACGAAAAAGGGGCAAGAAAAGAGAGGGAGAAACAGCGCGGGAATAAAAAATTAAAACAGCGAGGGAAGATACAAAATAATGAAATTTGTAATTTGATAGTTTAATTAAGATGTTTCAGTTAAGTATCGTTTACAATTAGTCATTGTTATTAGTCATTTTAGAAAAAATGTTATATATAAGTGTCACATGAAAGAAATGATACAGTTGTGCCACAATTTTACAACAAAGATCAAATTTTATCGTGTAAATTTGACATTTAATAAAGCGTTGTATAATTTTATCATAATTAATTTATGGAACATTTTAGAAAGGGTCGCATATAGGTCACAAGAAATATGACAAATTAAAGAAATGACGCACTTGTGACACAAATTTGCAACAAGTTTATAACTGTGTTGTGTAATTGTGACTTTTTTAGTAAAATGTCGTAAATAATATGCCGTAATATTGAGACACTAAACAATGTGTTGCATATGTGTCACAAGAAAGGTGGCATGACATAGAAATGACGTAGCAATGTCGCAAATAAATGACACATTGTCATAGGTGTGGCAAATACACGATATTTACACATTCGTCGCATGTAGATATGTCGCAAAAGGTCAACTTTCTTGTAGTGATTAAAGAATGATGAATTGGAAGGGGAATTTATAGTCACGGGTAAGCACGACATTCTTTGTGTGGCAACAAATAAACCCGACCACCTAGGCCGTGTTAGGGGAGTTGGTGTATTCCTGACACAACGAGAGGCGTTTGGAATAACTCGGTCATTTGATCGTGCACAACCATCGTGGATCCACACATTGCGTCAACAAGCGCTCCTCCAAGAGAAACGAATTGAGCAACAAGACATTCTCATTCGTAAGTTGATCCAACACACTGGGCTTTCCCTCCCCTAGAATTCAGATGATTTAACAATCGATTGGACTCCGCCATCGAGAAGATCTCACCATTCTTCCAAAGATGTTGAGGTTAATCGGAAGGCAATCATCCAAACTCCTAAAAATGAAGCCGACAACCTCGACAAAGCCATCCTCGCAAGTGATAAAAATGTACACATTTCACTTTATCAAATTGTGGATAAGATGTTTGTGTCATATTTAGCAATAAGAGATTGATCAAAATGGTACCCACATTTAATCGAAATTCACAGTTTGGTACCCAAATTTGAATTTGTTCATTAAAGGTACTCACATTTTCATTTATATCTCAAAAGGGCACCTTTGAGCAAAAAAAGGTATCAATTTGGATCAAAATTGTGCCAAAATGATACCCATTTTAAACTAAAACTTAACTTTTTGGGACATTAATGAAAAAATGGGCACCTTTTCAGAACAATTTTTAAACTTGGGTACCAAATTATAAATTTCACTTAAAAGTGGGTACCATTCTAGCCATTACAATTGTAATTGGGAATATATAGGGTTCTCATATGTGTGAGCTATACATTGATCAAGACATAGATTGTAGACCAATTCACGTAGCCGATGGAGTTTTGCATGAGTTAATGAAAAATCATCACACTGTACCAATTGCAGAAGGTTTGTCGAGAGTTTCTTTGGAGAAACTATTGTTGAAGAGCACCCTGTTTCCAATTGCGGATGGAGAATACAAGAAAGTTGGTCCTGCTTGTGGAATGTTTCTTTTGTTGTCGTGTCGACTAATTTATGTTGATCCTATAAATGATCGACATTTGAAAGTCATACGGCCAGCAATACCTAAAGCGGTCAAAACTACACCAAAATAGGTCCAAACTACACCAAAACCGGTCCAAACAATACCAGACAAGATTAGACAACCGGTTCCAAGAGTACAAGTCCTTAATGACACACCTCACTCTGTACGACTGCTATACAATTGGTTTCAACCGCATTACCGCAACTCAACATACTCATTTTTAGGAAACGAATGCATTTTTGGTGGGAAACGAGAAACATAGCGCTATGAGAGTGATTTTGAGGACCTGTGGAAATGTGATATATTCAAATTAATTGCAACTAATTTATTACAACTAATGAGACGCTAATGTCCATATACACCTTGTGAGTACAATTTATATATTTAAATTCAAGTTTACTATTTCTTACTTTCAAATTGATTACAACTAATGTGAAAAAATTCTTAATTTCAGGGTACTTTTATTTTTTATATAATCAAAATAAGGGGTGGGTTAGATATATGTGTCCGGTGATGACTCAAGAAATTGGTCGTACAACCAAGAGAGAATCGATTACATTCGCAAAAAACTTGGGAGGAAGGATAAGAAATTATTCATCACGCCCTACATTGAAAGGCTATAGTTACGATCTTCACTGCATTTAAAAATATCATTTACGCAATTTGATGAACATAAATTGAGTTTTTGTGTATAGGGACCATTGGCGGTGGATCATGATGGTTCCAGCAAAGAAACAGTTGTATTGGATGAATCTGTTGCACTTCGAACCATCGGCAGTATTTGTCAAGATTTTGGCATCGACAATGAATGTCGCTGGCAAAGAAGGTGAAATCAATTTTGAAGTGGTAGAAATCAAGGTATAATACTGTACAATTATTATTTTTCAACGAGATTTATTTATGTGTTTCTAGAAGTTTCAATTTTTACGTTGTTTTAAATCAGTACAAGAAACAAGCGCAAACTTGGAATTGCGGCTATTATATAATGTTGTACGCAATAGAGTTCATAGAAGGCGTAAAGTTGGGTTTACATGAAATTGACAAGGTAATTATACATTTGTTTCTACTAAACATTCTTAGTGTCTCAATGTCAACATATTTGCTATTATCTTACTACTCGCGGTTTATTCTAAAGGCAACAAGGCTTTATTCGAAAGAAGATATCAACAACGCAAGGAACTGTTTGACTCGGTATCTCATTCTCAATCACTCGGAAACCCTTGGGAATGGTAGAGTAACACAATTTAGATAAATTAATGGGATGTGAAAGTTTGGAATAGAATTGTATTGAGTTCTCTTCCTATCTATAGATTATTGCTTAGTTAGCATTTTCTATATATTTTTGGTAGGTTTTACAATACTTCTCTGTATTGTGTTACACTCGTGGTTATCGAATGAGACCTATTTTGAGCCAGGAATATGAATAGAAATTGTATTTTTACCATTGGAGTTGTGCACAGTTCCGAACTCGTTAAGAGTTTCGGCCCATCATTAATTTTATCCCCGATTCAGCTTCCAAACTCGGAAACATTGATTGCCCAAAAAAGCATCATTTTACATATACAAGTCAGATTTTGGGACCAAATCGATGAAGTCTTCTGCCCCTCCCATAGGACCGAATTTGGTCCCCGATTTTTGTTCTGAGACCGTAACCGACTACCATTCCAAGTTTGGAACATTTGTCGAAGGTTCGATGGAAGCTGCCTGGGTTCCGAGTTTGGAACTTATTGAAGGTGATTTATCCGGGCTTTCAAAGGCGATTCACAACCGCCTTTAATGGGTCTTTTTAAAGATGGTTTTTGGAACTGCCTTTAATTGATGATACAAAGGCACTATCTGGTCCGATATAACCGCCTTTAATGGTCCTTCCCCCATTAATGTGTTTACATCTCCCGGCCTCTCAAAACCAGGAACCCATTTAAGTACATTGAACCCTATAGGATGGGGTGTGAATAAATATTTAAACTAGAATACAAGATGAACGTGTCTTAAGTTCTTAGTTTCAGTAACCGCAACCACCGATAAACTGTGATGCTGTAATCGATTGAGGATATTACCAACACAATTAAATTTCCAAGATCCAAGTCTCTGTCCAATCCCATTCTCAAGCTGGAGAAGAAGAATAACTCTCCAACCAACAAATGATTAAAATTATTAGTAATCTATACCCTTTCCACCTCAAAATTTTAAAATGATCGCTTCTGCCCTTTAACCGTTGACTATGACATTGACCAAATTTAAACAGGATTTTTCCAGTCATGAGATCATTTTGGATAAAAAAAATAAAAACTTGGGTACCTTTATGATACATATTTTTAACTTGGGGTACTGAACTGTGAATTTCAACTAATATGGGTACTATTTTGAGCATTTGCTCATTTTAAATGGGTTGTTTCCTCTGGTCCTTAGGAAGTACGCCCTTTGTTCTTTCCCCTAGGTTTATAGTGAATAGAATTATTCCATGAAATTAAAGGGAGAGAAAAGGTAAAATGATTAAATGAAATAGAATGAATCTTTTTTTAAAAGACAGAGTTTTTGGAAAGACCGTCTTTCCACAGGCTTATGGAAAGACCGTCTTTCCACAGGCTTATGGAAAGACGAAGTTTAATAAGAATAATAGAAAGGTAGGGTTAGATTGACACATACTCCCCCCGTTCCGCTATAATTTGTCGAATTGCTTTTGGCTCAAACTTTAATAAAAGTTGAGGTGACAATTCAAAAGGGGGTATATTGGGTAATGTAAATGTGCTGACATCAGCTATAGTATCGCTGATGTCAGCGTAATTAAAAATATAAATGGGAAATCTGGAATGGGCCCAAAACAAAATCTCCATTTATAATTCCCTCATTTCCAACGAATCTGGACAAAAAAGAAGACTGAAAAAAGAGAGGGAAATGAAATTACATTAGGCATGAACCTAACAACCTACAACTACTCTAGCTACAAAGATGGAAAATATCCTACCACTAGTTTAAATACTACACGCTGCTCCTCACATTTCATCTTCTTCTTCCTTTCCCCCAAGCTCTGAAGTTCATCATCGGGCAAATTTTGGGGCTTATTTTCTAGCAACATTTCCCAGAATATGCGGGAGGAGAATTTTTCCAATGAGGAGTGTAACGTTGTGGCTTAGTTCCTTTATGGTCACTTTAAAAAATAGGTACGTTGGTTACAGCAAAGCTGCTGAGGCAGTAGAAAAATGGAATAAAGCTTTGTGGACAGTGACATGGATCTGGGCAAGCGTGAAGGATCAGGTTCCAGCTGGGGTACTTGTACGAATGGTGAGTAAAAAACCAGGAGTAGTGAGAACAACAAACAAAAATTTAGATGAAGATGCATTCAAGTCAATTCCATTACCACTAAGACAGACTTGTAGGAGGGCAGCAACCCAATGCAATGTAAGCAAGAGCACGATTCATCGCCTCATAAAGAAGAGAAAGCTCAGAAAACACAACAATGTCATCAAGCCCTTTCTAAGGGAAGCAAACAAAATGGATCGGGTTGAATATGCATGCTCGAATATCAGGTTTGAAAGGCATTCCAGTACATTTAAATTCAGAAGCATGTATAATGTCATACACCTTGATGAAAAATGGTTTTTTCTTTCGGAACAATCTGCAAATTACTTTCTTTTCCCTGGGGAAGATAATCTGTACAGAACATGTCAACATAAAGGCTGCATACTGAAAGTCATGTTCATTTGTGTTGTAACTAGGCTTATTATTACTGAAAACGGTGATGTTATTTTTAATGGTAAGATTGGCATATCCCCACTTATTGACAAGGTAGCAACAAAGAGAAAGAGAAAAAATTGACCTAAATGTACCATCGAGACGAAAGCCAAAGTTAAAGTAAACAAGGATGTAATGATAACATGTCTAATGAATGAAATTATTCCGGCAATCAAACGTAAATGACCATCTGGGTCAAGCAAGAAAATATGGCTGCACCAAGACAATGCACAAGCTCATCCAGCAACGAAAAGTTCTGCATTCCTAAGGGCCACTAACTCTGATGTGTTCAGGAAAAAATGGGTTCACAGCCAGCCAACTCACTAGACCTCAACATACTAGACTTGGGTTTTTTTAGATCAATTTAAAGTCTCCAATGTGAAAGAGAATGCAAAACAGTGGATGAACTAGTAGAGACTGTGGACAAAGCATTTGAATAAATGAGGGTTGTCACTATTAATAAAATATTTATCTCACTACATGCTGCAATGATTGAGGTGATGAAATGCAAGGGAAACAACAATTACTCAGTTTCACACATAAAAAATGCCTTATCTCATATTGGTCTACTACATAATGATTTGGATGCAGATATAACTCTAGTGAAGGAATATGTTCAGTTTCTAACAATCCAAAACAGGACAGTGAAGATTGTGAGGCTTCTAAGAGGATTGAACACACTAGAACCTGCAGCAAGGCTAAGTATCCAGGCCAATTATATTTAGTTTAATGATAGTGTTGTATGCTTTTGGTTATATTGTAAACATGTTGTAATCATTTGGTATGTTTATGCTGCAACATCCAATCATTTTGTATGAATTACACAGTTTAAAAATATTGTTATCAATTCCCAGATTTTATGTTAATCCAACATGTTTGATCTGTGAGTGGCAACCGCAAAATCAATTACTAGTGTAATACCATCCTACGGGTTTAAGACATGTGGTTGCATTACACAAAAAACACACATCATACATACAATTAGCAACACCTCATTTATGTTTTACGTTTTAGGCATAGATTAATAGCACAAATAATTTATGGTCCCAACACTAGTTAGCCTTATATCAATGAACAAGGCCAACATTTTGTCCTGGAACCTGTTTATAAAACCCAATCCAATCCAGCAATATATGTTCCATTGTTACATACAACCTTACAAACAGACCAGCACACCACAATTTTAGTTTCAGTGAAATCCAGGGAGACATATAATGTCACGGTTACAACAACTGAGCTAACATACTCGGTCTAACATAATGTCACAGCATACAAGCACAACTAAAGTAACATACTCAGGCACATAATGTCACATCACACAAGCACAACCGAGCTAACATACTAGGGCACATAATGTCACAGCACAAAAGCAAAATTGAGCAAACATACTCGGGAAATAATGTCACAGGGTATGCATAAAATGAAACTTTGAACCTGATTGAAGTACACAATCAGAACCCCCAAAATCTGATCTGGCGCAGCCATCCAGTGGAGGCTCAATGCCCCCAGATTGCTGCTTTGAACCTGGAAAAAAACCCATTAACCATAGTTAGTTAA
This sequence comes from Rubia peregrina, assembly GCA_032355705.1. Taxonomy (NCBI): domain Eukaryota; kingdom Viridiplantae; phylum Streptophyta; class Magnoliopsida; order Gentianales; family Rubiaceae; genus Rubia; species Rubia peregrina. Next base: position 11,582 of record JAULKK010298077.1, read on the forward strand.
ATACAAAGATTGAGAAGCATGAAAAAGAAAATAGTGAATAACACCTAAAGTTAAATATTGAGTAGCATGCAAACATAATCACACAAAAACACAATCAATCAAACATAAGCATGCAAACATGAGTACAGAGATAAATATAATTAAAAAAACAGCAGCATTAAATAGAGAAGCATGCCAACGGAGATGTCCAAATATTAATAAGAATATTAATATTGATAAGAGAGAAACATAAATATTTCAACATACGAAGATTGACAAGAACATAAACATAAACAAAGAGAAACATAAATATTGATAAGAACAAAGCCCGGCGAAGATGAAATCATTCATCATTCAGCATACGTACAAAATTTTTCCAAAATTTAAAATACACGGGGTACCTAATACACTAAAAACACAATACCTAAAATACAAAAATAGAGGACACACAGATTAAACTTGGGTCTAATCTAATCATCCAAGATTACATAGAAACAGAGCTAACACAGATGAAACATTGAAATTAATGTTAAATAAATTGAGCAAACAACCATGCTTCGAAACTATGGTTTTACCTTTTTTGGGCGGAATGAGGGTTCTAGGGGTTTTAATCCCATCGACCCAAAGTCTTAGGTCCTCAACAGTGTCATTCCGGTTGCTATCGACCCACCCCAAGCTGACCAGCAGCACCTCCATGGAACCCGATAGAGAATTGACCGAAGGAGATGACCGGAGTTCAAGTGCCACCAGGGAAAAATTGGATCCGGCACCGCCATCTTGAAAAGCTCCAACCAATCCCCTCTCAAACGCTAGTGACAACTCATTCATAAAATTATTACTGTCGAGAGTTGGGTGTACACACGAACTCCGCAGGTAAACCCTAAACGCCGACATTGACACTTGAATAGCGACCAGTTCTTCGAAGTCCGGCACACATGTGAGGTTCATGAGAAACTTGTCGGTAAATTCTTCTCATTCCTCAACCGGCTAAAATCGGTCAAATAAGAGTTTGAATCTTTGATTTCAAGGCCAGGATCCCTGAAATCGGAGCCATATCAAAGTTCATTGGGTGTGAGAAGGTGGGATCTGTATATGTAAAATGAATTAGCAAAAGGAAAATGCCAGCGATCCATCATGAACTAGGGCTACTAGCGGGGGGGGTAAAGGCGCCGGAGAGGGGAGGCAAACGGGTAGGGTTTCGCAAATATAGGGGTGGCAAAT
>JAULKK010298096.1:0-12780 GCA_032355705.1 Rubia peregrina
CCGGGTCTTCAAAAGTCTTCATGGTCTTAAAAATGGAGTCTTCAAATCTTCAATAATTACCCGTCTCACGGAATCCTTATTACAAGTGACAAAAGTGATAAAGTCGCTCTTAACAATAGTAGGAGGATCTCACGGAATCCTTATTGAAAGCACAAACGCCTACCAAAATGAGTATAAAATATCCCCAAAATAATTGTATAATATGGACATATCATTATCCCCTTTGAAGGTACAGTCACAAGCACAACTCATTGTAGTTAAAAAAACTACACAATTTTTTCCGTTTAAACTAGCATTTGTACTTTTTAGGGAGAAAAGAACAATAATGTGTTTTGTTTGGATTTTTAAAATTAAGATTGGAATTAGATTTTTTAAAAATATTTCCACCACTCTATAATATGCATTATTAAGTATATTGTTACTAATAATACTAAAATATTATTTTATTTTAGCACTACCCTTATCATACCCGTATCTATAATTTTTGGATGTTTCCGTTCCTCGTTCCCATTCCAGTTTATGTACCTGTCTCCGTCAGAATGCTACATAATCATCCTTTAATGCATATAGGGTTCCTAGTGACTGCATAGTTCCTCTCAACAAATCAATTTCCATCATACATTTCAATGTCCGTCTCCATAAGAAAATTTTGATATTTAAATATCATTGAGAACACAAAAGCTATTTTCTATTAAAAAAAGACACAAAAGCTATGACATGTTAAACTGCCGACTTACACTTGATATCCAACCGTGTAGCCACTCTTGATCATTTAATAGTCAAACCAAAAATGAAAATCCACCATAATTTCATATTAATAAACCCGAGCAAAATGCTCAAAATTACACCAAACCGCACTTTGTTATATTTTATCATGATTACAATTAAAATCTTTATTAATATATGACACTGAACATATTTTACCATTTCAGATAGATTAGATCTTACATACCCGAGCCAGAATATGCAGGCATTATATGCACACACATGCACGTGCTTTAACTATTGCTCTACATATATGTAACCAGAGTGAAGTAGTCCTTTCCAAACACATGGATGCCTAATTTAAATGTAAACATCAATGAAATGTTTTTTAATAGTTTGGCAAAAAGGTTCCTTATTTTAATTACATAGGGTATATTTTACACTAATAATTAGTTACCTTTTCAAACAGTGTGACTAAAAGGTTCTAGATTATAATCATTTGTGGGATTGTTGGTTCCTAGTTTATACAAAATAATAGAAAAGGAACATACACATTTCAACTTGTTAGTTGAATAATATGTTGAATGTAAAAAAGATATTCTCTTTTAAATTTGATCAAAGTATTTTAGTATTATAAATCGACTATATATTATTAATGCTCAAGTTCCAATTCCAAAAATAAATCCTTTCAATCCCAGGTTAAAATATGCTTTGATTGTACCTTTTAAAGAAATAACTTTTTAAAACTTTTACATCGGAAATTTTTAAAACATGTGATATCTATCTTATTTTTTAAAATTTACACTACAAGAAACATGACCTATTACTCTGCCCCTTTTACCTCGGGTTTTTTGCTTAGGACAAATAACCAAGGTAAAAAAGTTATTTCACCTCAGTGATTTTATTTTGTGAAGTAAATAATATTTTTGACCCCAGTTAAAAAATAACCGAGGTAAATAATAGGTTTTTTACGGCTGTACTGTGATAACCACGGTAAATATATTTCAAAATGAGAAGTAATAACTATAGCCAACGTAACTGTGATGTCGGCAACATGAGTATCACCTAGCAGTTCAAGTGTATTACTAGATGAACGACTTTACAAACATAATCGGATGGACCAAAAATATAACGACAATATAGCAACTTCACATATAGGGCCTAGAGATCTCGTACGTGCCTATCGCTCCAAACCAGTTCCTAAATCCAAAAAAAAATTGAATCATGCGATGTCGCAGTTTAGTCAGTAACTTGTCGGTTAACTCGACATCATGGGCGCGAATGGTGGGCGAAGTCAGACTTCTTGGTCTTACCTAATAAATCAACAATGTATAACCAATACAGCCAGAACTTTGAATGTACGATGAAAAGTTCCCATCCCTGGTTCACGAAATCTAGTATAAATATAATAAAACTAAATTGGAAATACTAATATATATTTCTACCAGGCATAAAAATTCCCGGAAACTTCTGACAATTGAAAAGTTACCAAGAAAAAGAGAAAATATCCCAATCAAATCTAAAAAAGTCATCATCATGCAAGACAAAATGAAAATCATAGCAATTAATGGGGTTGTGACGGGGTTCAGATGCCATCTTCCAGCGAAGTTTTCCTTCCAACTCTTCGGTGGAAAAATTGGCATCGTCGTCGCCAGACCCTTCTTCATCATCTGTTAGTCGGAAGTCATCTCGTCATCTCTAGGCACCCTATCCCCAGGTGCATTGATCGCACCTGTAATTATAGACCTCAACTCTGCCAATTCATCAAAAATCGTTTACACGATGTAGTCTGTGTGTTGCCTCAGGGCTTTTGTCTTGGCCATGTCCTTCATGAGGATGCCTTAGGACCTATGTTTAGGGCCTATTGGGGGAAAATAAGTTAAATGAAATAAAAATTATAAAACATAAATAATGAATATTTTGAAATATCCATAAAACCTAAAACCTTTCATACCCAATCACGTAGCAAGAGTACTGGTGGTGGCAGGATCCTCTGTTGTAGGAGCTGAAGGGTTCACCTCACTCCCGGTTGGCTGAGGCACTTTCACATTTCCCGTGTGGACGTTACGATCAATCCATTTCCCTACCTCCCAATGCCAAAAATTCAGCCAGAAGTAGTTTGCATTGTAGTACTTTGGATGGATCTTCGCATTAACTTTTATTGGAACCTACTTCTTCTCCAGAATAATTGTTATCACGTTACGGTAGGGGAGTTTCTGACTGTTCCTTGCGATGGCCACTTGGTACATCTCTTGAATGATGGTGTTCCCTGGGTTTACTACCTTCTTCTTTGCAAGGTTGTAGTATATGACGACCCTGTTAATCGTGCACTCTGAACGATGTCTGGCGGGGATTAAAACTTGTACAATTATATTGTACAACATCCTTTCTTTGAGATTGAGGACATCAACCTTCATCCGCCTCGGTGGGATGAGCCCATTCCTTACCATTAGGTTGGGGTCAAGTGCCACCCCGGCTTGGTTTTCCTCGGGGACCGATGGAGGCTAATTGTCCTTCCAGTACAGACACAGAGGTTCAACCTCCGGGTGATTCTTTGCACCGGTTGTGCGCCCAATAACTTGATTGATGAGCTCCATCTTCATCTACATGTCCACCCGTTCACTATTGTACTGTAGATGTCTGTAGATTGTTGAGGGAACTTGTGTAGAACTCCTTCACCACTGTATCATACATCGGTCTTTCTAAGCATATCAAACCCTCCATTCCCAAAGGTTTGAATGGTTTGAGGAAAACATCGAGGTGGAGTCTAGGAACGTCCTTGGGCTTCATCACCCTGACCTTCTTATCCTGCTGCCCGGGACCATTTTGAAATGCTTCTTTGCCTCCTCATTTATGAAATCTATGTTGTCCCACATTATCTGTGTAGGTGTGGTCTTTGTCTTTATCTTCTTGGTTAGCGATAGGCCTTTTTCTGGGATGTTTTCCCTAAACCACTTGGTTGTCTGCTTCATGTGAGCCATCTGTGGAAAACGTGAACTTGGAATAATTAGTTCAACAAGGAGGAATAGATCATACATATGTATATCCCAATGTCGCATCCATGTCGCAGAGATTTCGACAAAGCAGATATAATCGATGTGATTTTGCACATGAACATGTATGAATTTGTGACTTTGCAGATAATAAGTCCGCTACAATGAAATACAGTGCAACTCAGATAAGAATGGACATAAAAACCTAAAATAAAAAATTACATCAAAATCAAAGCACGAACAAGTAAAATGCCATTACCAAATAGCAAGAATGAGTGCCACAACAGTTACCTAAACACTAGCCATGGCCAATAATTTGTGAACAAGTCCCAAACCAAATTCAATAAATCCAAAATCTAAAAACACAGCTTATGCATTATGAATATTTTAAAATCATAAAATGGGGCACTGACAGATTCTATCAAAGCCATAACAACCACTATCGAATTCAGGGAAAATACTTACCTTGGTTCACCCTTGGTGCGACATCGTCGGCTGAGAATGGGAAAGGGTTAGTCGTTGGGCAACTTTTAAACATGCCTTCGAATGCAATCGTTTTATCAAATGTATGACGTCACATGAAATTTTTCAGGGGACTATACATATAGCGATCTTATTGCAACATCGCAATGCACATATTTGGCCCACACATATGCTTTGGACTTGGGCCGAGATGGAGCCTAATCGGCAACAGTCGATGTCTCAACTAATTCCATCCATAGGACATCAGACCAACAATTATGTGACATCGCTTATAACCAGGAGTGGGATAAAATAGACAAGCGACACCGCAATCTTGAATTGTGGGCTGATTAGTGTGTGACCTAGATAAGAGACATCGCCTATGAAAAGTTTCTTTATCATATGATTGTCATTGTTCTTCTCTTGTTTTTTATGGACATTTTGATCGGACATTTATAATGCTCATGTTTTTATGGACATTTTGATCGGACATTTATAATACTCATGTTTTTAATGCTCGTTAAATCTGTGACATACACTTTTGTTGTTTAACATATGCTAATGGTGTTCTGGGTTTGGTGACCGATCCAGTCATGGGGGTAACATGCCCACTCTAGAAGTGAGAAGAAAGAAACTGAAGAGAGAGATTATAAAATGGATGGAAGATAATAACAGAACCCTCCAGGATTCTAATTCTGATTTTTTATTCGGCTGGTGTCTACTTTTGATTTTATTAAAATGACCCTTCAAGGATTATTATTTTTTCATATTACGTACTTTGCATACAGTGTATGAAAACATTAAAAAATGTAATTGGAAAGATTATAGATTAAACGTTAAATGCATGAAAACTGAAATAATTCCAAATTCCACTAAAATAGTTTTCAACAGTTATTCAAAATAGTGGCGAAAAACTAAAAATGATGGTAAAGAACGGTGATATATAAAACAATGGGCCAAGCACCATTTACTACCCTGAATAAAAGTGAGTCCCAAACATCGAGTTCCTTTTCTACAAGAAACCTAGTAAACCTCTTTGGGGTCAGGGTCTTCAAAATCCAGTTGCCTGAATAATGCAATGTACAGCCGGCTCCTGGTACGGTGATATGACCTTCGAAACGTGGGCTGGGACGTACTTATTTGTTAACCAAAAACAAAATTTAGTAAACAAGAAAATAATACACACACACACACACACACACATATATATATAACGATAATTGAGAATGAAATACATTTTTGATAGGTAAAACCCACCAAAATTGGAACATCCCCTAAGTTTGTGTACGTGAGAGTTTGGACAAAGTTCAATGGATGTACCACCCTATTATTGTTCTGAGGAGGACGAACATCATCCGAATCACTATGGATATGCTTTGGTTAGTCAAAATTTTTAATAAACTAATTACAAAATAAATAATAAATAATAATAATTTAAATCCAAACAAGAAATCGCTCACCTCAATTAGGGCACGTCCGCTTCAACCTGCATTATTGCCCATTATTCCAGAAATTCGATCGTGTAATATTTTTTGGGCAAGGCATCGCACGTAACTGCCAGACCATAAATTGACTAGGTCAACAAGTGTGTGCGATGTTGCTAAGTAGTCTAGAAAACCGATTGGCTATGCAAGAATTGTGCGACGTCGTATTCAAGTAGGGTTAGTAGAAAAAAGGAATGAATGACATCGCTTCATGACCACTCCCAACGAGGGAGGAATGACATGCCTGCGATATTGTTTGTATCAGTTGAAAAAATAATATCAAGAACAGAAACTGGAAGAAAAAAAAAATCGACAAAAACAAAGGCTCGGTTGATAGGGAAACCCTTACAAAACAAAATTCCTAAACCCTAGAGCCAGAATCCGTTTGAATTTCAATTCAAAAAACTAAGAACGCGTTATTACACCATATACGTATCAAATTTGATGACGAATAAAAAATTGATATACTCTAAGGAATCTAGAAAGCATACCTTGGAACTAATGGTTTGAGAGGCTGCTGAAATTCAAGGGAAAATTGACTATTTAAAGGGATGTATGGGGTTGGCTTCATATATATATATATATGTTATGAAGCGTTGTGAATTTTGCCTAGGTAAAGCAACGTCGCAGAGCAGTTGACCAAACCGACATTGTAGTGATCTTGGCTTATCTATTTTAGGGCCTAACCTTTTTAGCCCACTAGCATAATAATGAGCCCATGTTTGACAAACAACATATACGGTGTTACAGGTATCTCATGTTAATCAACAACTTACCGACATATGAATGACGTTGGTGTGGGTGGAAGTGGGCCTTACCAATTTGCCCCACTAGTGTACAAGGTCATGGCCCGCGTATGACCAAATCAAACTTAATTGACCTTAACGATAGGTAATAGTATATTAGATACTATAATTGAAGTTTATCAATGTCAATGAACTTCACAGGCGTGTGAAGGAATAGATTTTAGCACATACGGTGAACTTTTTAGACATCCAGTTCCATGGGAACCACCATATCGAATCGCATGAAATTTATTATTCTTGGTTTTAAAAAATATAAAAAAGATAATAGCATTATGTCCATCAAAAACTTTAAAGCGGTAGTACAAGGCTTAGAGAAAAATTTAGAAGACTACTTACTAGTATACAAGGTGTCATTCGGAAGAACTTTGAGAAGTTTGTGTGGAATAAAATTAGTTTCTTTATTACCCCCGGTAAGTAAAAGTTCAACTTAGGATGTCAGTTTTTTTTATGGCTGATTGTAATCGGGTTTGCGAATGCCAATGTCCATTTATAATATTGCACTAACGTCCCCAGACAAAGTGGGAGTACCGGCAATGTAAACAAGAGATACACTAAACCGATTTACCAATTCACGAGCACAATGTTCCTATTTGGTTTTGGATGTATATGGCGGGGTAATCGTCCGTAATTTTTGTTAATACCCTTACCATTAGCGCTGTGAGAACGTTTCATTTCCACCACATAGAATCGTATGAAAATTTAAATTCTTGGTTATTGAAGTAATAAAAAGTTTATAGAAATTACGTCCATCAAATTTTTAAACCGATAGTACAAGGCATATAGTTAATTGTAGAAGATAAATTATAGTATACAAGGCGTCATTGAGAAGAACTTGTGTAAAGTATATGTGGAATAAGACCAGTTTGTTTATAACCCTCGATAGGTATTAGTTGAACTTTGGATGTCAAAGTTCTATTTCGGGTTGACCGTGATCTGTTTAGGGAAGGCCAGTGTACATCTATAATTTTGCACCCAAATCCCTCCGACAGAGTAGGAGAATTTGAAATGTAAAACTACGGTGAACTTTTTGTTATTCAGATTTTCAGAACAATGGTGTTCCTATTTGTGCATAAACGAGGCGTGTTTTAAGGCCGCAATCTTAACAGGGATTATTTTGCTATATTTTTCCTAATTAAATTCGATTGTTCTGCACATGTGCGATGTCGCAATTTTATCATACTATATGAATGCAAAAGCGACCAATATGTGACATCGTGCAAATTGAATTTTCCGGTGGGAAGCAAAAATTTGGACCAAAAATTCCCCCCATCATTTTTTATATTTAAATAATAATCAGCAATAACACACATTTCCCTATCAATCCTCCTCCAAATACAATAATGTACCATCCTTTCCATTTCACACAAACACAACCAATGAAGAACACACTCAAATTACGTCTCTAAACATCAACAAGCATACGAGAATAGAGCATCTTCGGGTTCAAATTAATTGAGGTAGATCTACATCCATTCCATGTTCATTTCCAATCTTTATTACCACATACCTTCTACATGTTTTTCTTTCTCGTAAAGTATGATGATCGTGTAACATGTTGTATGGTGTACATGTTTATGTTTTCTATATAGTGCAATGTTTCAAAAATGATATAAAAAAAAGCTTAGATTAGGGCTGATGGTTGACAATATCTATGGATTTGTATGAACACATGTTGAATGTGCGACGTTGGTTGTAGGTGATCGTCCCATACTATATGTGACCAGAAAATGTGCGAAGTTGTGCATTCTATGAAATTATTGTCATAGAAGTTGAATATCTGATGTCGCTTCTTTGTCGGACTCTGAGATATTGTTCAATAGTGCATGCGACGTCGCTTACAGTGTGAACATGTACTTTTAACATGTTTAGATTAATGTCATTTGCGTGTGACTATATTATGGGACTGCCAAATTCTATCAACATTGTTTCATGTATGTTCTTTGCAATAGGACATAGAGAGTTATCAATGGACCTCCAGTGTGCAATGTGGCCAATATAGGTTCAACACATTAATATATGTTCCAATTTCATACCAACCTAATGTATTTTAATATATTTAACATGTATTTACCAACATTATTCTAGTTATGTTGGTTCCTTACATTCTAATTTTTTCCGTCATCAGTTTCACAATAATTGATTGTCGTCTGATTTGTAAATATATCATGAATTGTGGAATATTAGGTAACATGTAACGGATGTCGATGAGAAAATGATTGTGTAATTCAAAATTAATCAAATATTAGGTAACACATAAAAAAGCTTGTGTAACCAAATATTATATTTTATAATATTGTAGGAGAACCGATTTCTCCATGACTAATCTACGAAGTCGCACCAACCGCTGGAGCGATGAAACCAAAACGATGTTGCACAGACCGGTGGATTTTTTGCGACGTGTCTAAAACAAAATGATGTCATATTAAACCACATTCAACGTCAGCATTCACGACGGTGCTGGCTAGGCATATGCAATGTCGTATACCCTTATCCACAATGTCGCCCTCAATAATCAGTGACCTTGATATTTGCAACGTTGCAGCAATTACAGTTCTCCCGTCTGACTTCTTGCTATCAACGATGTAGCTCCATATGCAGGTGGACGTTATTTATCATGACGTCGCTATTGCGAACACCTATCATCGATCATCTTCCTCAAACTGACATCGCATACATAATTGCCGACGTCAGTCCATATCTGACCTAAAAAGTACTTTTTTACCTCTGTTTTAAACCAAGGTAAAGAATGTACTTTTTACTACACCCACATTTACCTCAATTTTTAGAGGGCTGAAAACCGAGAAAAGAAGCCCTCTGGAACCGAGATATTAGGTGTTGTTTGTTGTAGTGTTATTTAGAACAATTTTCGAGTACAACAACCAACATACTAGGAATTTATATGCATACATCATGCACATTAATTGGAGATTATTGTAGCCCTTTGTATGCAAAAAGTGTCGAGATATGGCTCATGTTGTCTTCAAAAGGGATTCAAAGTTTTTCACAAAGGTCCCATTTTTTATACCGCTCACTGTTGCTCTTATGCTAGCTACAGTTGAGAATCTAACATCCTTTCCTCAATACCTTAGGCTTATTTTGAAAGTCATAGGTGTGTTGGACCTAAATAAGGGGAAAACAACTTGGTGATTTCTAAGTACATCGATTCAAAGTTCGAAGTTATTTCAGTTGGTCATGCGAACCTGCTTTCATCCCACCTGGCGCACATGAGGGTCGAGAGGGAGCTGCTGTTCTTCAAACACAACTACTTTTTGCCTTTTTGGTATAACCTATCAGTACCCACAGTTTAATTTGTCAAGGTAAAGTGAAACCCCGCATTCAATACTATTTCTTTAGCTCTCCTATGTCTAGATATGGATTTCATCCTAGAATCGCATAGAAATCAAATTCCCAATCAATCTTTGCCTCTAAATTAGTGTACACTCCAAAAATATCACAATCATTTAAGGTATGCCTTAAAATTATGGGCACAACATTTAAGCTTTCAACACAGGTTTAGTTCCTAACGCTTGCATAGTATCTCTCAGCAAATTAATTCCCACCATATGTTTTAACTGTAAATGCTTCTTCTTTATTTTTTCCCATAAGGAAAATATAATATTTAAATAGAAATAAGGACACAAAAGCTACGACATGATGAAAATGCCAACATACACTTGATGTCCAAATCCAACCGAACAGCCACTCATGATCAATAAATAGTTAAACCAAAAGGGGCAATCCACCATAATTTCAAATATTATAAACTCGAGAAAAATGTATAAAAAAATTAGCCCCATGTAATTTCCATTATAATTGATCGTGGTTACGATTGGAAAGTTTAGAAATACATTACTTCAATCAGAGTTTTTTAGTTCAGATATTGAGATTTTATATACAAGAGCCTTTATATATATATGTGTGTGTGTGTGTTGCCGCATCATGCACATGTTTTACCTATTGTTGTACATATATGCACCTAGAGTGAAACGACTATTTCCAACTTCATTAGATGCCTAGTTGAGATATACACATCAATGATGTGCTTTTTGAATAGCGTAACAAAAAAGGTTCCTGATTTTAATAATCCAGGTTATGTTTTGTACAAATAATCAGTGAACTTTTTAAATAGGATGAAAAAAAATGCTTGATTTTAATAATTTTAGGGACTGTTAGTTCCTAGTTCATACCAAATAATAGAAAATGGCCATGTTTGTTTAACTAGATTGTAGAATAATATATTGAATGTAAAAAGATAATTTCTCATATATTTGATTAAATTTAATTATTTGCTTCAAAAAGGATAATTTAGTAGTATTAGAAATCGACTATATATTATGGATGTTGTTTTTTATTTTTAAGATAAAATCACCCATTGAGTGGGGGAACATTAATTAGGTCCCCAACCTATGTGAATATAATTACAACCAGGTTACCTCCAAAACATACTAGAAGCAATGATCTAGCATTTTTAACTATACAACATTAATAGAACATTATTAATGGATAAAAATTGGAAGATGAGTTTCCAAAACTAGAAATCTCCACCCCTGTGTTAATTGCTAGTTTTGGTCCGGCATCTTCTGATATGGAGATTTTTTTAGCAGCCCAGATGTGTATTGATGATGGTTTTGTTCGGTTCTTTTTTACCCTTGGTTTGATTTTCCATTGTTGTTTGCTGCAAAACTTTCCAAAGATTTTTATGAGATGTATGCTGGTGCCAAATATTAAAGTCTGAAGCTTGCATGTGGGTGTTGTACAATCTTGAGGTGCACCTGAACCCGTAAATAAAGGAGCAGCAGTAACTTCTTCTAAAAAGAACTATCATGGACTCTAATAGACAGAATTCTGAGTTTATCTAAATGTAGTTTACCCCTTATGCTATTATATAACATGTGGAAATGTCATCAACCCATTATAATTGCAAGTAGAAGAATATCTAGCAAGATTAGTAATCAGCAACCTTATTCCTCTCTCTTTTAAAATGTGAAATTAAACAACAAACGATATAATGTTTCACCTTCCAAACTAAGTTGAATTATTTCCAAGGTGCAAAAACTGGGTTATCTAGGTATTTTTTTGCCTTTAGACAGTCAGCTTTGATAAGAAATTGTCCCAATGCTAAACAATTACCCAAAATAGAGCCCTGCGGAATGGCCAATAGTTCAACATCTAGCGAGGAATTAGCTGCCAAAGATAACGCTTTAGCGCCCATTGCAATCCTACAGATCTCCTAAACCAGCCATTTTAGTATGATCATTCTATGTGGTATCTCAATGATATTTAGACCAACTCTAGGTTTTTCCCAGCCCACCTTCTCAATTGTAGGTCTACTTGTCACTCTATTTTGGGGTACGATGCAATGAGCAACCTAAAAAATGTACGAAAGTGGATTTTTAGGCATAGGGAAAATGTAGAAAGCTTTATATGGTCCTCTTTGAGAAATCTAATAAAGTGATCAGAACCGAAAGGCCTAGAGTCATAGATTAATGCATTTCTCGCTTTCCATGCATTCCAACATAAAAATGATAGTAATTTTATAACAAGATGGATATGTATAGTGGGAGTTCGTTGACGTACCTCTCAAATATATAATTTTTAAGCACTAGATGTTTCCTAAATATAATTAAATAGATAGCGCAAATTGGGATCGTTCACAAAGAAGAGGGATTTTCCTTAGGATTTTTACGTATAAAGGTCAATATTACGCTAAATATAAAGATATGCATATATAAAATATTATAAAGAGAAGTGTTTTGGGTTGGTTTTTCTATGTTATCAATTTAAAGACAAGTTAAATAGGAAGCAATGTAAATCTACTAATATGCAACAACAACTAAGAAGAGTTTAAACACAAGTTACGGGACCTTCAGCGCAATTGATTTCTATTTACAAACCTATTATCCATCATTGAACATACAACCTATTCAATACTTTTACTAGTTGTTGTGAAGATAAATCTTCTATTATCCTTTGATAGTAGTTTACAAGAGTGAATACGACATCACTTGCTAAACCTCACTAATGACTCCTTTAGTCGATCAATGCCTAAAAGTATCCCATTGATGGCATTAATTATAAAGAATCAACAAGCTTGATAACACTTATAAATACTACACTGTGTCTAAGCATTAAACCAATTCATTCATTTACACAAGATTAGTCAAGAATGTTCAACGTTAATAAACTTCTCCTATTTTCTACCCAAAACAAACATGATAAAGAATTTGACATTATCATATTTATCTAGCATTCATCAAATCATCAACCAGATTAGAAGCTCTAATTAATACCTTTGTATTTCATATCAAAAGAAAGGAGAATTAGCTATTT
>JAULKK010298116.1:0-22950 GCA_032355705.1 Rubia peregrina
GCGGACTATGCCAACAAGGTAAACACATTCAATCTCCTCACTCTTCGGTTCAGTATATTACCACCTCTAGGAATCTTAAGTTACATTATATGGATTTGATGAGTCCAGTAAATACACCTAGTGTGAGTGGTAAGAAGTATATCTTTGTGTGTGTTGAAGACTTCTCTGGATGCACCTGGGTCGCATTCCTTATTGAAAAATCTTCTACAGTGTATTTCTTAAGAAGTTTGATGATCAAATTAAAGACAGAGAAAGGGATTCTGGTAGGAAATATTGTGAGCATTCGTGGTGATAATGGTAGAGAATTAAAAAAATCTCAGTTTAGTGACTTCTGTGATGAGCTTGGCATTCAGTATGAATTTTCTGTACCAATCACACCTCAGCGGAATGGCATTTGTTGAAGAAAGAATAGAACTCAACAGGAGATAGCACAAGTCATGTTGGCTGAGAAAGGAATTCAAAAGAAATGGTGGGCATAAGCCATCAGTACAACATGTAATACAATAAACCAGGTTTATCTACATCCATTTACAAGCATGACATCGTATGAAATCTGGAAGAGCAGGAAGCCAAATATCTCTTCTTTTTGTGTTTGGGAACAAGTGCTATATTCTCAGAGATTGAGAGCAAGTGACAAAGTTCGATAGCCACAGTGATGTTGAGATTTTTCTGGGTTATGCTGTGAACAACTTACAATCTCAGACAAATACTCTCATGTAGTCTATAAATGTTATTGTAGATGATTCTGATGACAAGAAGGTACCATGTGAAGGAGAAGGTGAACCATTTTTAGATCATGTTCCAACACAAAAGTTCACCTAACCAACCAGTCAATGTTAGAACATCATAGAAATAAGATGATCCTACTAAACTTGATGATCAGGTTGGAATATCCACTCCCTTTTCAACAACTGATGCTCCAACACAGGTTCAACCTGAATCAAGTACTAAGAGAACTCGTCCGCTACCACGAGCAAATTAAAGAGAACTTGTTGGATTACAATGCTTCAGCTCTCTGATTAAACCTAAAAATTACAAAGAAGCACTACTAGATGAGTATTGGATTGTAGCAATGCAAGAAGAACTTGGACGATTTGAACGGAATGATGTATGGTATCTTACTATTCAATGTTATTGGTACCAAGTGGATCTTTAAGGACAATTCTATTGCTGATGGCTAGATTACTTGTAACAAAGCAAGGATACACTCAAGTTTAAGGAGTTCATTTTGATGAGAAATTCGGACTAATTTCTATGTTAGAATCTGTTCAGATTTTACTTGCAATTGCTTGCACTATGGATTTTACTTTACCATATGGACGTCAAAAGTATATTTCCAAATGGCATGGTCAATGAAGATTTGTATGTCTGACAACCAAAACGATTTGAGGATCCTTACTATCCACAACATGTTTATCGAGTTAAGAAGGCACTATATGGCCTTAAACAAGCTCCAACGGCATGGTATGAGCGACTCACTAACTTTCTTATAAGAAACGTTATTGTCGAGGGGGTGTAGATCGTACTTTATTTGTGCTGAAATGGTCATCAAAAATTTTGATTGCTCAAATTTATGTGAATGAAATTGTATTTTGTTCTACTTCACCATCTGTGTTACATGATTTTGTCACTCTAATGAAAAATGAATTCGAGATGAGCATAGTTGGAAAACTCACCTATTTTCTAGGACTTCAGGTGAAGCAAGAAAATAATGAATTGTTCATAAATCGGATTAAGTATGATTTAGTGAAATGATTTGGCCTGAGTAATTATCAAGTTGTACGAACTCCAATGGGGGCTACAGATAAATTGATGAAGAATAAGAAAGGTGTTACAGTTGATCAAAAGCTGTACAGGAGTATGATTGGGAGTCTACTGTATCTTACAATCAGTCGACTAGATATATGTTTCAGTGTAGGGGTTTGTGCAGATATCAGGCTGATCCTAAGGAATCTCACTGACTACAGTCAAAAGAATAATTTGATATGTTAGTATACAATTATTATGGATGAAACAAATGCTGAATGAATATGGAATCCAACAAGGACCTCTAAAGATATTATGTGACACTAAAAGTGCTATTTATATAGCAAAGAATCCAATTCAGCATTTCGAACAAAGAACATTGATATAAGGCACCAATTTATTTCAGATCTCGTTGAAAAGAACGAAGTGGTGGGTTCTTATGTTCTAACATCAGAGCAAGTTGCATATATTTTTACTAAACCTTTGGTTCTGCAAATTTTGAGCTTTCTTAGACAAAACTTAGGTGTTTGTCATATTTGAGTTGGAAGTTGAGTATCTCTTGCTCGGATATTTTTCTAAGAAACCCTAAGGAGAAGAGTTAGAAGGATTCTTGTAGTCTAAAATCAAGGGATTTCTGCTAGTCTAAACCTATCATTAGTGCTTACCATGGAAAAGACTAATTATTTCGAGAAGTTATTCGGTAGACTTGAGAAGGAACTCAATCTGACAAAAAGCGCAATACTGGAACCTATGAAAGGATTACCAAAACTAGGTGTTGATGTGGTGTCTTCAGATCGGCAAAGACATGAACCTTTATCCCTTTCTCAAGTTAAGCTATTCTGGAAAAAATCTTTTACTTTAATAGTCAGTGGTTTAAATCTTTTGATGGTTGCATTGGTCCTAAAGCATAATAAGGTGGTAGATGGAAGGGGCTATAAGTCAATGTCTGGAAAGATTAATGAATATGACTTGAGTCATTTGTTGAAGGTCTTTGATCCAGAGGTGCCCAAGAAGTATGAGAGACTAAGGAATATTCCTAACATCAATAGAATTTTTAGCTGAGATCTGTTTATTTGCATAATTTTTAGTTTGAATGTTCAAAAGGTTGATGGGTCTACAAAGTGCCGAAGGGAAAGATTGAAAAGTCTAGATTTATCTAGTTGGCAATTTATGGAAATTATGCAAATACGAATAGTTTGTGTAGAAACATTAAAGAAGGAATGCTGGTGATATAAGAAAGTTGAAGTTGTAATCCAAGAAGAAGTATTTTCTTCAATGGTGAATATATCAATTCCCATATTTGTGGGATTGGATTGGTTTTATGGAATTGGAATTGATGTGATAAATATTCTTTTCGAAAAAGGGTATGGTTTGATTTGGACAGAATATATTTGAATTCCTTACCTTAAGGATTAGGTTTAATAATCCATATCTTTAAGAGATTTGATTATAAATATTCTCCCCTTGTTTGACTTATATCCCAAGATAGTAACTCAAGAAGCCTAAGTCATTCATGTCAAACAATTTTTGCATCTCTCATTTGAAGAAAGCTAGCTCCTTGGTGCTTGCCCCTTTGATGATCAAATTATCCACGTAAACTCAAACCCGTAAACAATTCAAGCTACCTGTCTTCCGATACATTGCATGCTCCAATGTGCAGTGACGGAAACCTAAGGAGAGCAGTGTTGTGTCTACCTTGGCATTCCAAGCTCGCGGCGTCTGGCGTCACCCATACAAGGCCTTGTGCAACCTGAACACCTTGTTCTTATTTTTTGTATCAACTTAACCTTGTGGTTGGTGCACATAGACCTCCTCAGTTAGATCTCCATTCAAAAATGCTGATTTTAATCCATGTGGTGCACCTCTTAGCCTTGCTGCCCGGCTAGACCCAGAAACAAGTGCACTGTATCCATCCTGGCCACGTGAGAAAATACTTGATCAAAATCCACTCCTTGGCGCTGCACGTAGCTTTTTGCCACGAGGCAGGCCTTGTACTTCACCACGTTTCCTTCAGGGTTCTTCTTCACCTTGAACACCCACTTGAGCCATATAGCCTTATGCCTAACAGGGAGAAAAGCTAACTCTCACGTTCTTTTGTTTTTTGTTGACCTGATCTCATCATCCATGGATTATCTCCAAAATTCCTCAATGAGGGAATCATCTACACTACTGGGTTCCTCCGCGGCTAAGATACATAGACCAATCATTTCAGCCTCCTCGGTTGTGTCATAAATGTCTGCTAACTTGCGGTACCGTGTTACACCATCATTTGCATCTAGTGCATCATCCTGTCTTGGTGGTGTAGCCCACTCTCCCCTTTTAGCAAAAACGGGCCTTGGTGTCTGGCGCACAAGTGGGAAGAAATTTAGCACCAACCTTATCACTTAGATAACTAAGTCCAAAAAAATCCTCCGCCGAACATAGTCGTCCGGTCAATTCATCAACCGAGAGCTTGCTTAGATCAAACAAAGTCTCAATTGCAATTGCCACTTGCGCGTTGCATTGTGGCACTATGAAAAATAAATTATTCACGACTTTCTCCTCCTCCAACGTGTCACCAAGTACGCAAAGATTGTTGACAAGGCTCATGATTCTCATGGAAAATCATCAACGTTCTCACCCTCCTTGAGAGTAATAGTTTTGAACTCCGTGTGCAGCTTTTGTGCATTAGCTTTACGGACACGGTTGATGCCCATTCGTTGCATCTTTATCGTGTCCCAAGCCTCTTTATTTTTGTCCTTCACAGCCAACGTGAACACCATCTCCGGTGGCACCGTTCACATGATCACAGAGAGTGCATGCCTATCTTCACAGTAATCAGCATCCCCCTCCTCGACCGCTCACCACAAACCTTGTGCTTGCATATTCTCCCTCATCATTAGGGTCCAATCTGAATAGTTTGTGCGAGTTAGGATAGGGTACACCATTGGTCTGCCACTAAGTAGTAGTAATGACAATAATCATTGCCTATGAAACATGGTTAACTCAAAAAGCCCTAATCATCTTGCCAACATCGACATCAAAACAGCAGTGTGATTGCCTATCCTCCATCCACATGTGCATCTCCTTAAAACTAAGTAGCTATCTTAGGTCCTTGAGATAGTCTACCATAGGAAAAGAGTGACCATAAACATCCACTTTTGCCCAGAAGATCCTATCCATCTTGAAAAAACTGGTTTTACCATTTATGACTTTAACTATTAAATCTACGTTCTGCCTATGTTCCAACGTAGTTCTAACCAAGTTCGTAAAATAAGTAAATCATCCAAGACACGCGACTTGGTTACGCAGTTCGGTGAAATCCACCTACATCTGCGGGGTCTGGCCCAGTTCAGAATAAATCCACTAATCAGAGATATAGTACAAAGTACACCATAAAACTATACTTATCTTCTAATTACAATGTGTGGATTTTGCAAACTCCCCTTACTACCGATCCGCCTTGATCAAATTCCCTCTGACATCGAAACTCGCCGACGCTGGATCTCCTCCTCCCAAGGAACTAAGGTATACATTCTGAAGTTTAGCACACAGGCCGGGTATGTTGGAAAATGGTAATTCTGGCTCTCAGCAAAAATGACTCAATAGATAGAAAATCTGAAGTGCGGATTTTCTTAATTAATTCCATTTTTTGCAGCCGTATAATGTCCTCATTTTATAGTCCATTGCAGATCAGAATACTCCATGATTATCTCCAAAATATTCCTATTCCTTATCTGCTTATGAAACATACCAAATCCTATAAATAAAGGGATTTTCCCTATAAAAAATATCCCACAATATTCATTCAACTCTGATTCCATAAAGATAGGGATTTTCCATAAAATTATAATGCTTCAAAACTGCTAAACCAAATATTGCTAAATAACCGATTTCCATAAACCAAAATCCATCGCAATATTTGTTCCACAAATCTGCTCTCGGTGTATGTTCCAACATCGTAAGTTTTCTTCTTTAACATAAGTCCACAAATTGACAATCAATTAATCCATGAGATCACACGTGACTTTGCATTCTCCCCTTTGGCAGTTTGAGGACCCAACCATTTTGGAATAAAATACCAAAAGAAAACTTCCAATCACAAACACCAGAATACCATAAATACTCCTATGTGGGAACATGCATGAGTAATAAATTTGATGAGACGTCAAATGCATGTATTTTCCGAGGCATTTAACACTTCTTTTATTATGTTTTTGTTGGAAGATTGCTAGATTTAGGTAGGTCTACACTATAAGGGGTTTTGATAACCATTTTTGGTTTTTATATCTAAATCCTTCATTTTGTAACCTAGTTTGAGTCTAATGGATTTTTGGTCCTTACGAGCATCTAGATCTATTTTGTAAGCTTAAATTGTAGATTGCTCGTGAGGATTTTTGAGTGTTTTTAGTGAAGGCCATTCGTAAGGATGGTAGAAGAATGAAGGCCACGAGTCAAAACGTGGTAGAAGATTGAAGGAAGACATCAGTGGAGTCTCCATGCATTAATCCTAAAAGATAACAATGGTGATGGAGTTGTGCGCTGGAAAAATGAAGACATCAGTGGAGTCTCCATGCATTAATCCTAAATAAAAGATAACCATGGTGATGGAGTTGCGCTGGAAAAACACATACAGCTCCCAAATGATAAAACCACGTGGAACCTTGCCCTTGCCGATTGGAGACCATGCTGATTATGCGCTGGAATGATTTACAAAAGTGGAAAAGTTCATCCACCATCCATAATTTCAGCCTTGTCCATGCTGGCCGAAATTTCCTCCACTTTGTCTCTTCCTTTGCAGCCCACCATCCCTTGTTTCCCTCCAGATTTTCCTCACTTTTTGTCCCCTCCATTCACCTATAAAATGGCCGAATTCTTCCCCATTTTAGAGGTGGCCGAGAGCCCCAAAAGGCCTTAGATTAGTTTTCATCCTTAGTTTAGTTAGTCACTTCACTTTTAGACTAGTTTTTCATGCTTTCTTCATTCTTCTTGTCTTTGTTAAATTATCTAAACCTTGTGCTTTGTTTTGCATTCATTTGATCACGTTAGCTTTATTACATTCATCATGTTAGTTTTATTATATCCATAGCCGAATCTCTTCACCATTTTAGACTAGTTTGTTTTCCTTTCATGCAAGTTTTCATATTCATTCTTCACTCACGGTTCCAGTAGTTGCTAGAAGTTCATTAATTGTGATTTTAGTGTTAGAAACCATTCTCAACATTAAGGCGTGGTGGCATCACCAAAAGAGTTCGATAAATTAGTAGGAAGAAGAGTTAAAAATAATTGACTTCGCTCCTTGTGGATCGATCCTGCTTACAGTGTACTAATCATATTCTTCGAGTTTGCAGGTTATTTTGGCAAGTAAAACGAAGCTCACCAGAAAGCATATGTTGATGATATGGTTGTTAAAAGTAAAAATATATGCAGCTTTGCAGAGGACTTGAATGAGACATTAGATACACTAAGAAATGTCAGCATGAAACTTAATCCTAAGAAGTGCATAATTGAATTAGGCGTAGAGAAATTCTTAGGATTTAAGGTATCTTTCAAGGGAATCGAGGCGAATCCCAAGAAAATACAAGCTATAATTAATATTCCTCGACCAGGAATAGTCAAGAAAGTACAAATATGAATTGGATCCTTGGCAGAACTCATCATATTTGTGTCAAGAGCAGCCGCGAAACATTTTCCACTATTTGAGGTCCTGAAGAATATAAATAAGTGTAGCTGGAGCGAAGAAAGTAAAAAAGCATACGATTATTTGAGGGAACAGATCCTAGTGATGCCCACATTGAATTTACCAATCCAAGGAGAAACCTTATAACTATACTTGCCAGTCTCAAAAAATGCAATAAGTTTGGTTTTAGTAAGGCAAGAGGGCCAAAAACATATACCACTATACTACATCAGTAGAATACCGCAAAGTGCAGTGAGAGCATACATTCCTTTTAAAAGATTAATCCTAGCCTTAGTATACTCAAAAAGAAGGTTGGGAACCTACTTCCAGTGTCATGGGATAGTTGTCTACACTGATCACCCAGTCAAGGACGCTCTTAGCAAACCTGAAGCAAGGGTTTTTGTCTTTCTTGCAAGACTGCAACATCGATTAAGATTCAATGTAAACTCCACTATATTGCGTTGTGCTCTTGCTGTCCTTTTCAGACATTGCAAAAGTAAAACCATACCCTAGGTATCTTCTAATAGTACAGTTTTCCCTCCTTGGAAAGGTGCAAAGTTTACTAGGCATGCCATCTATAGTGTACCAATTATAAAACCAATTCAAAAATGTGGAAGAATGCTCTAGATATAATTTTTTCTAAGGCCAGTCCGGATATAGTGCATGTAAATATGACATGTGCTCATGAACATAGATTGCAGTCTCGCTACTATTCCGTAAAACATAAAGTTAATTGACATTAACTCAGTTTAAAAGGGTGTACGAAGTTCACCTTTATAACACGTGACCCGTCCCCTCCCGATGCATCATTAAACACTTATAATGAAGCTTCCAGAAGCTATTAAGGTCAAATATTGAATTTATAATGTTGCTCCCATTCCTTCTACTATGCGACCAATAAAGGTAGATAGTGGAAAGTACTTGGGTCATCCATAAAGATGTTATGGGTCTAGAAACTAGCTACACAAAACCATGGTCGGATCATCAAACCGACCATGTGTTAGGAATAACAAGTGTTATAACCACTGGGAGGATTATCAACAATCAACTATTAACATACAAACATGGAATTAAACTATATTAACTAGAACTTGGGGGGTATTTCCGTAACATGATCGATAATTGGCTCTTATCCTTGATTCTTCACATATAAGAATATAAACCTATCTTATGCCTATGTCACATAGTGTGGAAATAGCCAGATATATCCCTCATATGTCACACAAGGTACTACAACCAATACATGCTTATATCATCGTCTCCGTAATTAGGGATGCAATCTAATCCAATGACTCCGTAAAGATCTCAGTCCCTTACTCTCAATGCTAACGAGCCCCTGCTTGGAAGAACAAATCCCGCTTAAAAGGACTTTGCCTTGCGTAGGTTGCAACCGTTTGATATGAAAGTAAGGGCATTATATCCTAGACTCTTCACTATAGATCTCAATCCCTAGCCTAGAAAGGAAATGGAAATTGAGATCTTGTGATGACCCTAAGGTTGGCACAACTTTGTGATTTCTCCAAGCCGGCACAACCCTAGTTGCTAAAAATAATCATGCTCAAGCTATTGGGGTAAGCCAAGGATTTCCCCTCCTTGGGATTTGACGAATCGACCACCCAACATGCAATTCCTGTGGCACGACTATCCAATTATAATTATGGTTAACACATGCAAAGTCATTTTTATCAAAGTGATATGGAGTGGCACGGCCAGCCGAAATGGGGTACCCCCCATACCATAAACTAACACGGCCCGTGTCGGTTTATAAGGGTCGTTCCAAACCTTACCGACATGGGTCATGCAGGCATGCGAGCCGTGCTAGCCTCTGGTACGTGCCAAGCTAGTTAGGTCTGTGTTGGCCGCTGTTGGTTTGGTTGCCAATCTTCTTTGCTCCGTTACCGATGAACCATTGGTCCGATTTGATATTTCTTGTATTTGATTTCATAGCGATCAAGAATATGAATCCAGTAAAGAAATCTTCAAGTGATGATTATTCTTAGATATTTCTTCGAACCCTGTGCAACTCTTCGACAACAATTCTTCATCTTTGGACTTGGCCCGTGTGAACTCCGAATCTTCCTTGTTTTCGCCCCATTCCATCTACCACCTTGAGTTAAGGTTCCTGACCTTTATATCTACTACTATGACTTAAGGTTCATGGCCTTCTACAAAAGTTAAAATAAAAGAAGTACTCATGATCCACCTAATGATGATATCAAAATGGAAGATCAAGGCACCCGTGAATACAATGTATCCATTAGTTTTAATTAAGTCTACAAAAATTGAGATTTAGACAATAAAACCCATAATGATAGTTTAAACCCTTTGTCGGGAGAATATAACCAAAACTAGCAATCAACCAAACAAAAGATGATAATAAATGTGTTAAATTCACCGGCTAACACATGTTATATGGTGCACATCAATCCCCCACACTTAAACCATTACTAGTCCTCTAGTAAAAAACAAGAAAAAATCTAAGTGAAACGTAGCATGCAAGAGAAGTTAGCCAATGGATTAAAAAAAAACACATCCAAAAAACACACCCTTCCCAGAATTTGCCAACCCCCTCCCGGTGCATCGTTAAACATGGAGTAGGAGGATTCCATAAGCTATTAAGGGTTAAATATTAAATTTATAATGTTTCTCCTTTGCTACTACTATGCTACCAATAACGATAGATAGTGGCAATTTCCAGGTCCGTCCATAGATTTTATAAGTCTAGAAACTAGCTACGCAAATCGTGGTTGGGTTGTTAATCTGACCACGTGGTAGGAATAACAAGTGTTGTGAAAATAACCATTGAGGGGATTTTGAACTATCAACTATAAACACGCAAACACGTAATTAAACCATATTAACTAGCACTTGGGAGTATTTATGTAACATCATCGATAATTGGCTCTTATCCTCGATTCATACACATATAAGAATATATATATATATATATATATATATCTTATGCCTATGTCACATAGTGTGGAGATAGCTAGATATATCCTTCGTCTGTCACGCAAGGTACTGTGACCAATTCATGCTTATCTCACCATCTCTATAATTAGGGATGCACTCTAATCTAATGACTCCATACATCACCTTGTCTCTTAGTTTCAATGCTAACGCACCCCCTCTTGGAAGAACAAAGCCCTCCTAAAAGGACTTTGCCTCGCGTAGGTCGCAATAATTAGATATGAAAATAAGGGAATTACATCTCGGACTCTCCACTATGTATCTCAATCCCCAGGCCTAGAGAGGTAAAGGAAATTAAGATCTTGTGATGACTCTAAGGTTTCCACGGCTTTGTGATTTCTCCAAGCCAGCACAACTCTAGTTGCTACAAACAATCATGCTCAATCTATAGGTGTAAACTAAGGGTTTCACCTCGTTGGGATTTTCCGAATCGACCACCCAACATGCAATTTATCTACCACGACTATCCAATTAGGATTATGGTTTAACACATGCAAAGAAACATCATCAAACTGACATGAATCACTCATCTCACCGGTGTTCAGGAACCTACCCCACAATTCTAACACTCCTAAAATAGCAATGTTATCTAACATGAAAATATGCTAGAATACATGATGGATGCATCATAATAATTATATAGCATAAATCTTCAAAGATGATAAATCACACATCAAGCACAAATATTCATAGGAATTTAGATAGGAGAATCTAAATCTAAAAAAGCCAAAAATCTTAACATTAATACAAATAACCCAAAGTTTGATTAAATAATACCTAAACATTAAATCCAATTATTTCATTGGATTCAATTCCATTTGGGAAAAAAGGAAAATAAAATATGAAAATAAGAAAACCAGAGATAAGGAGGAGAGTTTTCTCTCTCTAGGCTACTTTTAAGATCTAAAAATGATGCATTCCATAAACCCTAATTATCCTTGACCTATTCAAGTAGTGAAATAGGCCTAAAAAAATCATTAACAACCACAATATGAGCGGGAAGGGGGTGGTGTTTCGTGCCACAGCTCGTACCGTTGCGGGATGACGGTCCTGGCACAGGCCATATTGGTCGTACTGGCGCATCCCAATGGCCCTTGTATGGGCCGTTCCCCTTCTTGCTGGCACTTCCTGTGTCATCGAGCATGGGCTGTCGACCGTGTCCTCTTTTTCCTGTTTCTAATTTGCGCCACACGTTGTTTGTCGAACCTCGTACTTTGGTGTTCCCTACATCATTTTTCATTCCCCGTGGGATGGTCTTTGCATTTGTTACTTGCAACCATGTAGACCGTGTAAAACGGAATGTCTCACCCCAATACTTGACAAATTTTGGAGTGGAAGCTGACTTGGAGTGGCATGGCCAGCTAAAAAGGGGTAACCCCCATACCATAAACTGTCACGACCCATGCCTGTTGATACGGGCTATGCCAAAGCTTCCCATCATGGGTTATGCTAGCTGATGCGGGCCATACTAGCCTCTGGTTTGTGTCAAACTAGTGTGGTCTGTGCTGCCCGCTGCTGGTTCGGTTAGCAATCTTCATTGCTTCGCTACTAATGAACCGTTAGTCCGATTTGAGAGTTCTTGTAGTTAATTAATAGAGCTCAAGAAGATGAATCCAATGGTCAAATTCTCAAATTCTTATTGTTCTCATATAATTCCTAGAACCTCATGCAACTCCTGTACAACAATTCTTCCGCTTTGGACTTCGCCTTTGTAAACTCCAAATCCGCCTTCTTTGGTCCCCATTCCATCTACTACCCCGAGTTAAGGTTTGTGGCCTAAAAATATACTACCACGACTTAAGGTTCGTGGCCTTCTACAAATGATAAAATAAAATAAGTACTCACGAGCCACCTAATGATGAGATCAAAAGGGAAGATCTAGGTGCCCATGAATACAAAACATCCATTAGTTCTAATTAAGTCTACAAAAATAGGGATTTAGACAAGAAAACCAACAATGGTCATCTAAACACATTGTCGTGTAAACCTAACTAAATCTAGCAGTCAATCAAACAAAAGATGATAATAAATGTGTTAAATGTATCAACTAATTCATGCTATATGGTGCACATCAACCCCCCAACTCTTAAAACTTTCCTCGTCCTCGAGTAAAAAACAAGAAAAGATCTAAGCTAAATGTTGCATGCAAGAGAAGTTAGCCAATGTATTCAACTTATTCCCAAGCTAAATAGTTCCCCCAAAGAAGTAAGAATTTCACAACTCTCATACTCCCCGAAGATACCAAAGTAACCTAACCATCCAAAAATATTATGAAGAAAATGTTAAGCATGAGAATAATAAGTGTTGAACTAGATCACTCCACCGAATAGTCTGGCAAAAGCAATCCATGGATTGTTACTGAAAAACAACCAAGGATAACCCCATTGATCCTCAACTTGGTTGTAACTAAGGATAACTCAATATCCTCGACTTAGTTACAACCAAGGATAATGCACAAGATCCTCAACTTAGTTACCGTTTTCTCTTAATTTCTCTCATATTGTATAGGAGCCCTTTCGGGTTTTCATCCTAGCATTCACACATGTTGAGCTCACCATCTCACCTTCATCCACACGGCCTCCCATTTTTGCCTAAGTTTTCCAACTTAGCCAGGCCTTAGCCTCTTATTTTTACCTAGATCTTTCGGCCTATCTGGGTTTTCATTCCTACTTTTGCCTAAGTTTCCCTTTCAGGGTTTCCAACTTAGCAGGGTATTTTTTTTCCATTTTAAAAAAAAAATTCAAAAATTTATTTTGGTGTAGAACAAAATTCCCCAAATTTGGGCTTCAAACTACAAAAGATCATAAAAAACAAAAAAAAAATTAAACCACAAAGTTTTCAAAACATATCCCAAATTTTTTTTACAAAAGGTTCTCGTACACCTAAAACCAACAAACGACTAAAGTGTTCAAAATCCCAATGGGAGGAATTATCAAAATGAGGAAAAACAATAGTCATCCAAATGACCATCCCAAAAGTACAATAGATGTGTT
This sequence comes from Rubia peregrina, assembly GCA_032355705.1. Lineage (NCBI taxonomy): Eukaryota > Viridiplantae > Streptophyta > Magnoliopsida > Gentianales > Rubiaceae > Rubia > Rubia peregrina. Next base: position 13,369 of record JAULKK010298116.1, read on the forward strand.
TCAACTCCCACTCCCCACATTTAGTTCATGCATTGTCCCCAATGCATATAACCACGGGAAAAAGAAAGATTGAGAATATTGAAAAATCATCTCTAACTCTTGTTTTGAAATTTGCGCTACAAAAACAAGAAAAACAAGAGTAGCACTATTTCATACAAAAACTTTGATGACTATCATTCTCAAACTTTACCACCAAATATCAAGCAAAATCCATTCATCACAAAATTACAAAAATCTACTACTTCAAAATGAAAAATATTGTGTATTTATTTTTGTCTTCATGACTTATTTGGAAAAGGAGAGTTCATTCTTCGATTTGTTCATGAAGGAAAGGATTTCCTTCCTGGTCTACTCCCAAATTCCCCCATTCTTGGTAAGGTTTCAACCTTTGCCTATTTACTAACCACTTGATGCCTTTCTCCTCATTTTTTACTTCTACGGTTCCTTGGTTATAAACCTTGGTGACCACATAAGGACCTCTCCACTTTGACCGCAATTTAGCCCGAAAAAGAAGTAACCATGATTGGTAAACTAGAACTTGTTGAACTACAACAAAAGTCATTCTTTACTATTTTCTTATCATGTTGGCTTTTGTATTTTCCTTGTAAATTAGTGCGGTGTCATAGAAGTTGCGCCTAAATTCTTCAAGTTCTTGGATTTGAAACTTCCTATGTTTCCCAGCCTCATTCAAGTTCATGTCCAAGCATTTAATAACCCTATGTGTTTTGAACTCGAGTTCAACCGAGAGGTGGCATCTATTGCCAAAAATAATCCTAAGTGCATTATATCTATAGGTGTTTTTATGTGGTCTTGTAGGACCAAAGTGCATTACCATCTTTTCAAGAATTGTCTTGATTTCTCGATTGAATAATTCTACTTAGCCATTTGTTTGTGGGTGGTAGGTGGTAGATGTCCTATAGGCCACTCCATATCTTTTAAGCAATGGTCTCATGGTTCTATTAAAAAAGTGAGTACCTCTATCACTAATGATGGTTCAGGGTGTACCAAACCATGAAAATATGTTAGATTTAAGGAAATTCATCATGGTTGTCGCATCATTGTTCTTTATAGCTTTGGCTTCAACCCATTTCGACATATAATCCACCACCACTAGAATATAATAATTTCCACTGGACATAGGAAAAGGTCCCATGAAGTCCATCCCCCACACATCAAAGATCTCAACCGGCATAGAGAGAACTTGGGACACCTCATTTCTAAATGAGATGCGGCCCATCTTTTGACATCTATCACAGTCTAGAATAAATTCTCGGGTATGCATCAACATGTTTGGCCAATAGAGTCCACATTCCGCTACTTTCATAGTGGGTTTTTATACCCAAAATTTCCACATACGGTGGAGGACCGGAAAAGTCCAAGGATTGGCTCCACATCCTCTTCGAAAACACATCTCCTAATCTCTTGATCGGAGAAAGCTTTCCAAAGGTGAGGATCATCCCAAAAATATTTCTTCGCCTCGTTTTCTAACCTAGTTTTTTTGGTTGATCAAAGTAGGGGGAAAATTATCCTGTACAAAGGTAATTCACTATGTCAGCATACCAAGGTTGGCTAGTTATCACATCGAATAGTTATTTGTCGAGAAAATCTTCCCGAATATGTTCCAACTTAGATTTTTCATTAGTGGGATCTAAGCTCTCAAGTGTTAGCAGTCTGCTTAACTGGTCAGCCACTACATTCTCACTCCTCTATCTCTCACCTTAAGATCAAACTCACTCAAGAGAAGTACCCATCTAATAAGCCTATGTTTTGCCTTTTTTTTGTCATCAAGTAATGAAGTGCGGCATAATTGGTATACACCATGACCGTAGTGCCTAGAAGATACTGCTTAAACTTCTCAAGTGAAAAAACTATGACCAGTAACTCTTTTTCTGTGGTAGAATAATTACGCTTTGCATAATTGAGAGTCACTGACGCGTAGTAAATTACATGTGTAAGTATCCCTACCCTTTAGCCTAACATGGATCCTATTTCATAACCACCTGTATCACACATTATTTTAAAAGGGAGAGACTAATTTGGGGGTCGGAGAATAGGGGTAGTAAAAAACATTTTCTTCAAAGAGTCAACGATTTTTCTACATTCACCATCAATAACAAAATCAACATCCTTTTGCAACAATTTGCAAAAATGGAGAAGAAATATTAGATAAATATTTAATGTAATGCTGGTAAAATCCAGCGTAACCTAAGAATGACCAAATGTCTTTCACACAAGTAGGGTAAGGAAGGGATTTGATTGTATCTATTTTATCCTTATTCACTTCTAGACCTTGAGCCGACACCACATACCTAGAAAAATGCCCTTTCCACCATAAAGTGGCACTTCTCGGAGTTGAGAACTAGATTGGTGTCAATGTACCTTTATAAAACAAGTGCTAGATGATGTAAGCAAAAGTCAAAAGAATCTCCATGAATAGTGAAATCATCCTCAAAAACTTCAACAAAGCACTTAATAAACTCCGAGAAAATACTGACCATGCACCTCTGAAATGTACATAGTGCACAAGCCAAAAGGCATATGCCTATAAGCGAAAATGCCGAAAGGGGCATGTGGAACTTGTTTTCTCTTGATCTTCTAGGTTGATGGCTATTTGGATGTATCCGGAATAGCCATCAAGGAAGTAGTAGTGTTAGCAGACGACTAATATTTCAAGAATTTGGTCAAGGAAAGGTAGGGAAAAGGATCTTGATGAGTTACCACATTTAAGCAACGATAATCAATGCAAACTAGCCACCCATTTTGAATACGGGCATGGACCAAATCCCCATCCTTGTTTTCAACCACAATTATCCCACTTTTCTTTGGCAACACTTGAGTGGGACTCACCCACTTACTATCAAAGATATGATATATCACCCCTGCCTTAGGTAGCTTAAGGACCTCGCCCACTTTCATCCTTGGCGGGTTTAAATGCATTTGAGGTTGGCGTATGGGTTTTGCATCCTGCTCCAACAGTATTCGACACATGCATGTAGAAGGGCTTATACCCTTGATATCAGCTAAATTCCAACCTTTTCCTCCCATAAATTTCTTACAAACTTTAATCAATCTAGACTCTTGTTCACTAGTGAGTTTATTATAGATAATCATCGGTAATTTCTCCTCCTCACCTAAGAAAGTATATTTCAAATCTTTAGGTAAAGGCTTAAGTTTGACTACATGTGGTTCATCAATTGAAGCCTTTGTCTCAGGCATCACTAGGTCATCTAAGTTCTGGGGTAAGGTCTCTATGTGGTTGTCAATTAGGGTAGAAAATTCCCCCACATTCTCCACTAAATTAGTGTTTCTAGTGTTAACATGACAATCATTGAAGTGGTAATCATCTAAAGCTACATTCACAGTTATATCAAAAACCCCTTGCACAATGACATCAATATTTTCACACATAGTATGGGAGAACTCATCAAAAATACAATTCACATTTTCATGCATGTCAAACTTCTCAATATTATCCCCACAATAGTTAATATTGTCAAGAAGAGACTTACCAACCTTGCGATGGTTGAGAATAATTCATGGTTCATTCTTATGCTCCTTTATTTTCTTAATTATAATCCTATCCAAATGATGAAGTAGCAGAGCTTCCTCATCAAACAGTTTCTTCTTTCCCACCAGTTTTCTAACCTTTCCTATCATCTTGGTCACTTGCCCCCCAACTGTCTCAACACTCAAGGAGAGTTGATTTCCAAAGTTCCTTATGAAACCAAATACTTGGTTTTGGATTGAGTCACTAGCTTTACCAAGGTTGGTTAAGGCTCAAAGTATTTCTTCACAAGTGGACTTGGGGGTGTGATCTTTGACCAAATTGGGTGAGTCAAGGCATAATTTCCATTTCCCTTCTCGTAGGTCTTGTAATACGGAAAACTCTATTTCCTTGCCATCTTCAGTAAACCAGGAGCAAGTTACCGTAGGGTGGTCAAAGTGACAAACCCTACATAGTTTCATATGCTGAAGACTTTCACCCCACATTTTACTTCAAAAAAGAAAAGAAAAAAAGGCAACACTAATTAATCAAATAACATGTAATGCAAGCTAATAACTAGACCTTGAATTAACATTCCTCGGTAGCGGTGCCAGAATTTGACCCGCCCCTCCTGGTGCATCGTTAAACACACCGGAGGAAGCTGCTAGAAGCTATTAAGGGTCAAATATCAAATTTATGATGTTTTCCATATTCCTACAACTATGCTACCAATAATGGTAGATAGTGGCAAGTACCAGGGCCATCCCCAGAGATTTTATGAGTATAGATACTAGCTACGCAAAACCGTGGTTGGGTCATCAATCCAACCACGTAATAGGAATAACAAGCATTAAATAACCATTGGGGGTATTTTCAACTATCAAGTACTAATATGCAAACATGGAATTAAACTATATTAACTAGCACTTGGGGGTAAATGCTTTAAAATATCGATAATTGGCTCTTATCCTCCATTCATTGACATATAAGAATATAAACCTATCTTATTACTATGCCAATTAGTGTGGAGATAGCCAGATATTTCCCTCATCTGTCACGCAAGGTACTACCACCGATACATACGTATCTCACCATCTCCATAATTAGGGATGCACTCTAATCCAGTAGACCACCCTCATCCCTTACTCTCAATGCTAACGCACCACCACTTGGAGGAACAAATCCTGCCTAAAATGACTTTGCCTTGCGTAGCTCACAACCGTTAGATATGAAATTAAGGGCATTACATCCAAAACTCTCCACTATGGATCTCAATCCATAGGCCTATAATGGCAAAGGAAATTGAGATTTTCTGATGAATCTATGGTTGTCACGGATTTATGATTTCTTCAAGCCAGCACAACCCTAGTTGCTACAAACAATCATGCTCAATTTATCGGGGTAAACCAAGGGTTTTCCCTCGTTGGGATTTTCCGAATCGATCGTCCAACATGCGATTCCTCTACCACAACTATCCAATTAGAATTATGATTTAACACATGCAAAGATATTTCATCAAAGTGACATGAATGCACTCATCTCACCAATGTTCTTTAACCTACTCCACAATTCTAACACTCCCATGATATAAATGATATCTAACATGATAATACTCTAGCATACATGATTGGATGCATTATAATAATGACATAGTATAAATATTCAAAGATTATAAATCACACATTAATCACAAATATTCATAAAATTAAGATAGGAGAATCTAAATCTCAAAAAGCCAAAGTCTAATCATGAATACAAATAACACTAAGTTTGATTAACTACTCCCTAGACATTGAATCCATATTTTTCATTGGATTCAATGCCATTTGGGGAAAAAGGAAAATAAAAGATGTAAAGAAGAAAACTAGAGAGAAGGAGGAGAGTTTTCTCCATTAACCCTGATTAACCTTTGCTATATATACAGTAGTAGTGAAATGGGCCTAAAAATATCCCCAAAAGTGGCCTAAGACCCTAGCAGCTGCAATTTGCACGGGGAGTAGTTTGTGCCACGGCCCATGGTGTTCGTACCATCATGGGACGTCGAGCCTAGAATGGACCATTTTGGTCGTGCTGGTCCAGGATGACATGCCTAGCATGGACTTTTCCAATCATTCTGGTGCGTCTAAATATATCTTGTATAGGTCATTTCCCTTCGTGTTGACACTTCCCTCGTCATTCGACACAGGCTGTCGGCCGAGTCCTTGTTTTGCTACTTCTGATCCACGCCACACATCGTTTGGCGCACCCCATTGGCTGGATGCATTTTTCCCTCAGTACCTCGGTGCAACCCGCATTATTCTTCACTCATTGTGGGTTGGTCTGGGCATTTTTGACTTGAAATGGCATGGGCAGTGTAAAACGGAATGTCCCGCCCCCTGTACTTAGCTTATTTTTGAGTGAAAAATGACTTGGAGTGGCACGACTAGCAAAAATGGGGTACCCACCTACCCTAAACTGACATAGACCGTGCCAGTTAATACGAGCCATGCCAAAGCTTCCTGACACGGGATGTGCCAGCTGATGCAGGCCATGATAACCTCTTGTTCGTGCCAAGCTAGTGCGGTCCTTGTTGGCCACTGCTGGTTTGGTTGCCAATCTTCTTTGCTCCACTACGGATAAACCGTCCATCCGATTTGAGAGTTCTTGTAGTTTATTTCATAGTGCTTGAGAAGAAAAATCCTTTGGTGCAATCCTCAAGTGCTGATTCTTCTTTGATATTTCCTTGAACCCCTTGCAACTCCCAGAAAATGATTCTTTTGCCTTGGACTTTGCCTTTGTGGACTTAGAATCCACTTTATTTGGTCCCTATTCCATCTACTACCTTGAGTTAAGTTTCATGGCCTTCAAATCTACTACCATGACTTAAGTTTCGATTCCTTCTATAAAAGATAAAATAAAAGAAGTACTCATAAGCCACCTAATAATGATATCAAAATGGAAGATCTAGGCGCCTGTGAATACAAAGTATCCATTAGTTCTAATTAAGAAAAAAAATGATGAATTTGATAAGAAAACCAATAATGGATTTTAAAACCCTCTGTCGTGCAAACCTAACTAGAACTAGCAATCAACCAAACAAAAGATGATAACAAATATGTTAAATACATCGGCTAACGTATGCTATATGGTGCACATCAATGTGCAACCCCATTCTTCCTACCAATGTGTTCTTGCTCAAGCAATTCAACCGATTTTAGTATGAAGTACAATACTTATTGTTCTCCTCGTTCACGTACCTTTACACGATGCCAGACCTGTCTCTCTTTAGGGTCGCTAATAAACAAAAATTTTACTAACCCAGAGAGCGGTGTTCAAAGATAGAAATTTATAATGTTGATCCCGTTCCTACTACTTGACTGTTTTCTTGCATGCTTCAGGTGGAACATGGCCTTGTTTTCCTTAATGTTTTTTTTTAAAAGAACTTTTTTTCACCCATCGAGTCCTATTACCTTTCAAATATAAAGTATAAGACTCGATTTTAACTTGAAAATCAATAACATTTTCACCCCAAGATCCTTTGTCACACACAAAAACATGCAAAATTTATTTACCAAAAAACATCAAAACAAAGAAACAAAGAGAAAAATATCTAGGGTTAGTGTCCTTAAATGAACATCAATCTTAGTTCCAGACATTTTTAGAAAAGGTCTCCCAAATAAAATTGAGGGTGCACTACATTCATGAACTACATCAAGGACATAGAAGTCCATTGGAAACACTTAATTGCTTACTCTAACGATTACATCCTTAACTAAACCTCGAGGGCTAGCTTGAGAGTGATTGCCTAATTGGACAATTACCCTAGTTTCCTCAAGCTCACTTATATCTCGGTTTTCATAAAGGATAGAAGGGATCACATTAATAGAGTCTCCTAAATCAATCATATCCTTTTCACCAATTTTCCACCTAAGGAGATAGGAATTGAAAACATCTCGGGTCATCACATTTCTTGGGAAATTTCCTACTTATGATTTAGAGTAGCCACTCCTTCTATTTTCAATTTTCCTACCTTCCAAATAGGTTTATTCATCTTCTTAGTACATGAATATTTCAAGAATTTAGCATAAGAAGGAACACGCTCAACCAAATCCAAAATTGGAACGCTAACCTCAACCTTCTCGAAGATTTTTGCAAATATGTGCATCGTTTGTTGCCACCTTCGGCCTTCCCCTAAGTGCACTGGGGAAAGGTGGTGGAGGATATATGTTCACCTCAGTGGTGGGAAGCTCTTTGACGTGATCTTCCTCTACAACCATATTACGCTCCTCTAAGTTAGTCTTGTTGCTTTCCACAATTAAATTATCTTCTTTCAAGATTTTCTTCTTGGGCTCTCGCACTCCCTTCCCTCTCTTTAGCTTCAATGCGCTCACATTTCTTGGATTAATTTTTGGTTGGGAAGAGAGCCTACCAGATTCCCTAGCCTCAAGTAGGCTCACCGAGGTAGCGAGTTGCCCGACTTGGACTTCAAGGGTTTTAATGCTTCAAAAATCCCTAGTCCCAAGATCTTTAATCTCTCACCTTGTCCGCTCAGTGAAAACATCTTGTTTCTTTGCCAATTGGGAAAAACCCTCCTAGATTTCTTCCCGATCCGACTTGTATAGAGAAGCATTGTTGTTGGAAGGCTCTTCTCCCCTCGGATAGGGTTGATATTGAGTTTGTCCACCTCGGTTGTAGCCTTGACCTTGATTCTCCATGCGCAACTGAAGTTGGGGTGATGGCTGTATCTATGGTTGAAGGTATTCGTGTACATGTCTTGTCTTTCACCTCCTTGGTTCCCCCAAAACCCTTGTTATTGCTGCCCTTTTGCGAATTGTTGCCTCTTTCCACCATTGAAGTTCATTGCTTTCACCTCTTCAAAATCTTCCACCATTTGTGGACAAGCGTCGGTATGATGATCGAAATTACATATGCCACAAACTTAGACTTGGTGGATTCTCCCTTTCATAAGTTCCTTCATCATCGAGGCAAGTGCTTAAACTTGCTCTTCCAATTTGGGAGATTGAGTCGCCTCATCCAATGTCTTCACTCGGAATCTAGTGCCAAATTGCCTTATCCCATTGGCTATTTCTTCAAAAAAAATCACCATTGCATCCCTCAAACTCTTGTTGGCTATGGAACCATTGCATGCAACAGTAACCATCCGCATGTCCTCGTCACAAATCCCTTCGAAGAAGTACTACACCAAGTTGCCTTCTTTGAATGAATGGTGATGACAACTCTCAAACAACCTTTTAAATCTCTCCCAATACTCATAAAGAGACTCTTTCACAATTTGGGGCATATTGGAAAGTTGCTTCTCGAGACCTGCACACTTGGAAGTCAGAAAGTACTTTTCAAGGAACCTCTGCTTGATATCCATCCAAGAAGAGATGCACCCAAGCGGAAGATAATATAGCCAATCCTTGGCCACGTACCATCAAGAAAGGAAAGAATCTCAAGTTGTAGTCGGCGACTTCATATTGGTGCACACTAGGTAAAACTCCGACAAGTGCTTATTCGGGTCTTTACCTGCTATCCCGTGGAAAGTTGGCAATATATTGGATCATGCCACTCTTTAGCTCATAAGCTACATTCAGCGGCAAAGGTGGGATGATAATACATGGGGTTTGATTCTCCAAGTTATGCACCATCAAATCCCTAAGTGTGCCATTTTTCTCTACCATTTCTATAGTCTCTTAGATTACAAAAGTTAGATTTTGTGGAACCCCTATTCTAGCTCTCCTCCCCCTTCTCCAATTACTTCGTACTTTGTTAGAAAGTGTAGTGTTCCTTGGTTCGTGGCATGGGTACATACCATAAACTAGGAGCTAAACAATACCCAACTTGAGAAAAAAATTAGCACAAGAATTATAAGTACACAGATCACAAGCCTCAATAAAAAAAACCAACTCAAGAAAAAAAAATAAAACAACTAACTACTTAAAAAAAACTATGAAAGTCAACAATTAAACATTTAGACTAGCATCCCCGGCAGCAGCGCTAAAATTTGACCCGCCTTTCCTCGGGGTTGCTAATAAATACACAATCATTTTCACGAGAAATGCACTATTTAACCCAAGGAGAGTACTTGTGAGGGGATCAAAGATAAAGATTTATAT